>PVKS010015340.1:0-46174 GCA_004027875.1 Aplodontia rufa | reverse complement strand
GGAAGTTTATATCACACAGGTTCAGGCTATGCTATCTCACAGGGCTTGTCACACACTTAAGGTCTTTTTAATTCTTATATTGTGCTCCTGACGTTAGCAGTGGCCTCGATGGGCAGCACTGATGTCTGCTTCCCCCTCTTTCTTTTCCTTAGCAAACATTTGCTGCACGTGTCTGGGGGCCTGGCACCATGTGTGGTCAGTGACACTACTGAGTGGAGCTTGGATCAAGCTGGATAATCACACCAGTAGCTAATTAGTGGGCGGGTGGCATGAGGGCAGATTGACCAGAGCATACTGGCAGAGGGCAACACGTGCATGGCTCTGTGTCAGGAGGGCCTGGGATGCTGGCCGAGGTGGGTGGCAGGCCCTCTTGGCTGCCCACCTGCGGGATACCTTCTGGGCCTCCAGCCCCATAGCAGGCATTGTCAGCAGACTCACCATCTCACCTTCAGAACCACCCTGGGGATACATGGCAAATTTCATTGTGCAGTTAAGCTTTATTGAGGCTCAGGGTGGTTAAGTCACTTTCCTGGAGTTGCACAGCCAGCAGCACAGAGCGGGCATTCTCTTCTGGCTCCACCTGACCCTGGTTGCAGCCCTTGCTACCACCCAGCCTCTCTGCGTTCTTGTGTTCTTTTTTTTTTTTTTTTTCTTGTTCCTATCCCATGTCACTGACTTGACTCAGGGTTGCCAAAAGGACAGCCACATACCTGTAAAGCCTCCTGGGAATATATGCCTCTAAGTTGGCCAACCACTGGAAACCCACAGCTGAGCCTTAAAAGCATCTCCTGCCCCCGGGACTGGGTGCTTCTCAGCAGATCACTTGGCCCCCAACCTACATCATCTAAGCTTAGCTCTGAAATTTGTTCAGAAACTGCTTCAGTCAGGCACGGGGGTGCACACCGGTAATCCCAGCAGCTAAGGAGACTGAGGCAGGAGGATCACAAGTTCAAAGCCAGCCTCAGCAACTTAGCAAGGCCCTAAGCAACCTAAAAAGGGCTAGGGATGTGGCTCAGTGGTTAAGTGCCCCTGGGTTCAATTCCCAGTACCAAAAAAATAAAATTAAATTAAAAAGGTAGTTCCAAATGAGCAAAGGTGTGCTGTCCCAGAGGAGCAGAGAGGCAGAACACAGGGTCCAGCTCCAGGGGTGCTCTTCCAGCCTCAGACTCGACAGTGGCCCCAGACTCCGGTTGCCAGGAGTGACGAGGCCCACTCAGCTCAGCGTGGCTTCCCACTTGTCCTTTCTCTGGCTGAAGCCAGTCAACTAGAAGTCCCTGCGGCAAAGAAAAGCCACTCTCTCTCACGGCCTGCCTGATGGGGCGCAGGTGCCCAGAGGCGTGTCGCTTTCGAAGGCCTGGGATCCGGCTTGTAGGATGCCTCCAGATTGAGGCCCCAAGGACAGCCCCAGCTGTGTCTTTTTGAAATTGAAAGTTTTGAAAAAGCCACCTCAGTCCATCCTAGTTAAATCCAAGCAAGGAGATGGTCACTGCTGGTTTTTGAAGTTGCCCAGATCATTCTGGTGTCCATCTGATCTTAAGACCTGGATGAAGAGATCTTTCTGATCTTTCATAAGTGGCTTTATGAAAGGGCTCCTGGTTACATTTGGGATCAAATGCTGTGATCTGATTGCCAGTGCTTCTTTCCTGAGCACCCACTGTGGGCTGGCCTGGCATGGGGCACTGTGTGACTGAGGTCCCTCTTCCTGTGGAGCTGACACATCCTGTGATCAGCTGCTTCTTTTGAGGCCCAAACATGAGTCAGCCACTTGGCAGGCTCAAGGTGTGCCTGGACCGCCACCCTCCTTTGTAGGAACCGCTCCTCCCAAGCAGGTTGGGGGTGGAAGGGGTTCTGGGTATGAGAGTGGGCTGTGTTGGGTGCCCTGGGGCCCTGATTCAGGAGTGACCGGTGCCTCAAAGCTTGTCATGCTGTTAGCAAGTCCATTGCGGGCACAGTTCAACACCACACTCTTCCAAGAACTGGGGAGTGGAAGGTCTTAGAAGGCCCTGCCCTTGAGTAGATCACCATGTCCTGGGAAGGTGGCACCTGGCCATAGTCTGCCTTGCACTGTGATGGTGTGGAAGCCCAGGGCAGGGCAAGCTGCAGAAGACATAGTCCCCGGCCCACGCCAGGAATGGGCCAGGTTAAACATGGAGTGTCGGGGCAGATGCCACCACCAGGATGTGGAAACCTTGTGTGCCTGTGTGTCCTCCAGGCAGCCAGGTGTGAGGGGGTTGGAGACAGCAGGGAAGCCACACCCAGATGCCCCGGATACATCAGAGGACATGGGGCGGCACTGAGGGACTTCAAGACAGGGGCTGAAAGTCACATTCTAAACAACCATTTGCACCTTTGGAGCAGGAAGGCAGCTGCTAGCGGGCTGGGCCACCCAAGGGACCCGATGTCCTTCACTTAGCTGGAAAGATGATGCTGAGGACAGGTCCTCGGGCAGCACACAGCTGGAGCCCAGACCCACTCATCAGGCCCAGGGCCAAGCTGGGTGACATGCTCGGCCTCCTTGCTCCCATGTCCAGGGCCTGTCAGCACTACCTGGGAAATGTGCCCAGACCCTCGCCACCATCGCTGGCTCCTGGGCCAGGGCCTGGATGACTCTCTCTTGAAGGACCAGATAGTAAATAGTTGAGGCTTTAGGGGCCCTGTGGTCTCCGTCATAGCATGCTGCAGCATTGCAGCCACGAGCAGCCCAGGCTACCAGTGACCTCCACAGGCCTCACCATAGCAGGTGTGCCCTTGTCTGCCTAGCACCTATGCGGCTCTGTCCCCACTTCCTTTAGGTCACTCTTGAGTCTTCCTGATGGTCCCACTCCCAGCACTCCCCCTGCTTCCTGTCTGCTCCCTGCCGCCCTATCTCATCTAGGTCTTGTGTCGTAAACTCCAGAAAGGTGGACACTGCTGAGTCCCCAGCTGCTCCTGGGCTGGACCAGGTGGATGGTTGAGGCCAGCAGAGCTGTGATGCTCCCTTCTCTCTGCCACGTGTTACTCGCTGGGGTCTCAGGGATGAGCCCAGCAGGTCAGGCCCTAGGGAGCTCCCAGGCACTGTGTGTCAAGTCCGGAACTGTGTGCCATGTTGGAGGTCAGGGTAGAGTCAGTGAAGTACTCTGCCTGGCCCTGGAGTCCAGGGGGGCTCCTGAGGAGGGAGTGCTGAGTCCCAGACAGGACCTTTGATGGGACACCTGGTGGCTACCCAGATCCCCACAAGTGGAAACACTGCTGCCTGGTGACTCCTGCCGCTGTTCTGACTGGGCAGAGTCCATCCTTGCTGAAGAGACCCCCAGCCTACTTCCGAAACAGGTGACCAGCTCAGGCCTCCTCCCCTCATGAGCACAGAGCAGGTGAAGAGGCGTTTGACTCAGGGCGCTTTCCTGTGGCAGACTCCATTGGGAGGGAGGCCCCTGGCCTTGGCCTCATGGGAAGCGTTTTGTGCGGCATGTGGAGGAATGAACATGAGACTCTGGTGGGGTGGCCTAGGAGGCCAGGCCACTGGCTCACTCGGCGGAGCGGGGGCGTTCACAAGCCCCTGGGACAGCTTGCAAAATTCGGGAGGTGGTGAGTGTGAGTTCACTCAAAGTGAGTTGTGCGCAGTAAGTGGGTAGATTGTAGGGAACGTGAATTGTGTCTTATCGAAAACATCCCACCCTGAACTAGCCAGGCTGTCACAAAACTGTCAGCAGGTGGCACCTCAAAAGCAGGTATCTCATTTGTGTCCCTTTGGATCATAAATAGTCCACTTTATACCACACTTTCTTTAAAGAAGCCCAAATGTGAAAAAAGAAGAAAAGAACCCATAGCACATTCCGGAATAGTTTGGAAACCTTGATGTGGCCCAGGCTCGCCTGGCACGCTTCCTCTTCCGTAAACTTGCTTTTTTCCATTTCTTTTTGACTTTGAAGGAAAAAACCTCTGTCCTTACGGGTAAAAGAGCCTCCTGTTCTCTTTTCTTTCCTGTAAATCATGAGATAGGTTTTCATTTCATACCTTTCCAGAAATCGCTGTTGATTGTGGTCTGACCTCAGAATCATGGCTTCTGGGAAAGAAAGTGGGCATCAGAACCACGGCCGTAGCTTGTGTTGAAAGCTTTGAAGCTGCAGAGCAGCTTGGGTTGCGCGGGCGCAGAGCACAGGCGACAGGCCTGCCTGCTGCTCACCGAGTGACTTCCTGGTGCTAGTGGACAATGGGCCGGCAGCTTTGTCCGGCTCCCATCAGTGACTTGGGGACTTGGGAAGGGTGTCCGATGCTGCACACTGTTTGGAGGCTGCTGGGTCAGCGTGTCCCTCCTGTCGGGTGGCAGAAGCTGGAGAAGCATCTCTGTGGGCAGATGCTCAGCCCCCTGGATGGACTGCAGCACAGCGGTGGCCACTGTTCACTGTGCAGCTGCTGCCCCGCAGCCACCATGCTGAGCGGAGCTGCGTACAGTCTCGCAGCTGTGCCTGAGGGGGCCCATGTACCCCGTGTTATTCTCCGAGGAACAGCGGCTTGAGGCTACAGCCCGGGTCACACCACACACTAGCACCAGCAGTGGGATTTGAACCCAGCTGCCCCTCTTGTGCTGCATCCCCTGACTGTACCCCAGCATCTAGACTCACCTACCTGGAGGGTGGCCGTGGAAGCACAGCCCCTCACAGGCAGGAGGACATGAAAGGACATTCTGGCAGCCTTCCCCAGGCACGGCGCTGCAGCGCCTCACTCTCCCTTGTGACAGGTGATGTGCCTTCAGCACAGGCCCAGGGACCACAGAGGAGGAGCTCCCGCAGATCTGCAAGGAGGCAGGATATACTTGTGTCCAAAGACGTGCTCCCGCAATTATTTATTAATTGTGAAAGGGAAGAAAAAAATAGGGTTTCCTGGAAAGAGATAAAAGTTCAGCATGATAAACTCCCGAGAAGCCATCAGAGGCCAAAGGGGGCAGAAAAGTAAAGGACAGAGAGAGTGGGAGAGATGATGAATCAAAGTGGCGAGCGCGTTCGCAGAGGCAGAAAGGGGCCATATTTCATGGCGATGGGTGCGGGGCTGGCACTGCTGAGCCGCTGAGTGTGAGCACACCGGGGTGGCGGGTCAAGGAGTCAGTGGCACTCGGCCTACGGGGTCACCAAGCCTGGGGACGAGCTGACGATGACAAGAATGGATGAGCCAGTCAGCTCTTTCACTGTTGCTGCATTAATACAAGAAGAGAGGAAATTATAAATGGAAACTGTAGCTATAGGAAAAAGAAGCCATTCACAAGCCCACCAACACAGAAGAAGGCAGCGTTAACACTGCAACTTCTTTGTATGCAGTCCCTTCTGTTTTATTTTTTTTTTTAATGTATAATAGCCAAGCATGGTGATGCATACCTGTAATCCTAGCAGCTCAGGAGGCTGAGGCAGGAGGACTGGAAGTTCAAGGCCAGACTTATCAACTTAGCAATACCCTATCTCAAAGAAAGCACTACAGGGGTTGAGGATGTAGCTCAGTGGCAGAGTGCCCTTGGGTTCAATCCTCACTACCAAAAAATTTTCTTTTAATTACTCAAGAAATATGTGAGTTGATTCTTAATTAAAAAATCACTCAGACATTATGAATGAGACTTAAGTCCCCTTTGACTGTTCCCCCAGTTGTCACCCCCACCCCAGCACCCCTCACTCATTGTTTGGCTTACCTCCTTCCAGACCCTTCTTTGTGCAGCTACATTCTGACCATGTATCATGGCCCAGAGCCAGGACAGGGCCACAACCCTGTCTCTCTAGGTCTGAAATCCAAACAGCTCTGAAAGCAAAAAACATTTTTTTCTGACAGTTGGTGGCAAAACCTGCCCTGGACTATGGACTATATGGTCTGTTTATAAGAGTTGTTGGTGCCACTGATTATGAGCATGTATGCTTTTTTCCTGCAGAAATGTATTAAGATTTGGTTTTCTGCCCAGGAAGGTGTAACGTACGTATATATGTGTATGTACATTGCATGGCCTTTTAGCTCCTGAAGATTATCAGTTCCAGGACATACCTGGCCATACGGCTTTAGGATGTTGTGAATCTGTAATTGTCTCAAGGTTTGGCATGCCTCTTTGAAAAAACCCAAACAAAATCATAATTCTGTATCCCCTTCCACAGCCTGCTTTTTTCAGATACCACTATGAATTAGAAATCTGTATTAGTGCTCATAAACTGTGCGCATCCCCTTTTCTGGCTGTGTAGTATTCCATAGTGTGGATGCTTGAGTCTCTTTGGCCAAGCATCTTGGTGATCCAGGCTTCCGCTGCCCTGGACATTGGTGCAGTGGGCAGCCTAAGGCAGAACTGTGGGGGTGCAGGGTCTTGTTTTAATTATGTTGCCATTGTGTCTATAGCTGTTCCTGGTGCTGTAAAGCACCTCTTCTCAAACTCCTTTCATAATGGCTGCACGGTAATCCCCCAGTGGAGTATTCATTTCCTGAAGCAGCCATAATAAAGTGTGGAAGCTAGGCAGAAACAGAAGTTTATTGTCTTACCATTCGGAAGGCAGAAGTCCAAGATCAAGGTGTGAGCAGAGGTGGCTCCCTGTGAGCAGAAGTCTGACCCAGACCTCCTGCTAGCTTTTGCTGGGTGCTGGCTGTCCTTGGTACTTGGCTTATACAAGCACCTCCCCAACCTCTGCCTCCGCCTGCATGTGGCCTGCCTTTTTTTAGGACACAGTGGTACCAAATCCAGGCCCACCTGCTGACCTCTTCCTAAGGAATCACATCTGCAAGATAACCATTGGCAAACCAGGTCATGTTCTGAGGTACCAGGAACAAAAACGTCAGCATTGCAGGAGAGGACTCAGTTCAGCCGTAACAGTCTGGATCAGCCAGAATGCACCTAGTCCACTTGGTGTATTATATATGGCCCTGTGATGGTCATCGTTTCATGGAAATCCTCTAGAAACTCTTCCTTAGGATCAAAGGGGTGCCCATATTGAAGGTTCTCGATAGCACCTTGCCAGGGTATTTTCCAGAAAGCAGGGTGGCCTTGCCTAGCTGGCCCCACTAGGGCCCCGTTTCCATACACCTGGCTCTGTAGAGAAGCCACAGGGCTCCGAGGCCCCCCAGTGTGGACACAGGGGTCCTATCCCCTCAAGCCTCATTTGATGGTTTCTCCTCCCTGCCAAGAAGAAAGGGCGTCCACAGAAGCCGTAGCTCACAATGTCTGTTTAAGACATGTCTTCTTGCAGCCACATAGAAGAAGAGAGATTTCAGAAATACTGGCCCCTCAGAGCCTCAGACCTTCAATCCATCACTGAAATCTCACTATCGGGGCAGCACGCCAAGCAAGACCAGGAGAGAAGTCCTCTGATTTAGTTCAGTCGAAAGTTCACTGCAGCCTGCGCCCTCCTGCGTTGCAGAAGGGCGACCAAATAATGAGCACTCAGCCACTTTGGGGGGGGGGCGGGGCCTTCAAAGCAAGCCCACCTAGAGGCTTTTTAGGGTAGATCCTGAGTCCTGGGGATGGGGAGGGGACTTCAGAGAGGGATCCCGCGTTTCGTGGGGTGCCAGGGTCCTGCAGCTAGGAAGCCGAGTTGGCCGTGGCAGACGCCTAACTCAGCAGGGCGGGAGCTTAGCACAGAGACCAGAGAGCAGGATGCAGGGAAGGATAAATTTAGCCCGTGTTTCAGGGGAAACATCGATCTCAAATGTAGTGCTGTCTTGTAAAGGAAAGTGGAAGCCTTAGGCCAGTCATTTGGGACAGTTTCGCTTGAACAGACAAAAGCCCGGGTTAAGGAGCACTTGTGACCAGCTTGTGAGCAGCTTACCCAGCTGGCGAGTCCATGGGGGTCTCCCTTCTGCAGGGGCCTGTTGGACAGCCCGCCCCTGCTTGCTCCCGAGAAAAGGTAGCGCCTCATTTCCTGGGAGGACTTCGGGTCTCCGTTCTGATCCTGGTGCTTGTCTTCAGGAGGGTGCGAGGGGCCCAGCTCTGAGTGCACTTGGCTGCTGGCCTGGGTCGCTGACATCTGATAGGTTTCACATGTCAGCACGGCCTAGGCCCTTCCCAGTCGTCTAGTAACTGAGCAGAGGACATCTGGCGGCGGTAGCCAGATCTGTTCTTTTTCTAACCAGGGCATTTCTTACATTCACATGGCATCCTGAGTGTTGCTTTGGGCAAAGCTGAGCCACTGCAGTCCCCACCAGTGGGGCACTGGTGGTACTTCCATGGCCTCACTGGCCGGGTGGCCAAAGCTGCTTTGGCATGGCCTCCCTCTGACACACTCCTTTGTTGGGACGGGGAAGAGAGTCCAGCCTGTCAATATTTGGGGCACTAATCATCCGCATTCGGGTGCCAGGGGTCATTGAAAGGCTGAGACGTTTCCAGGAATTCATGGCTCTAAAAACGTAGGGCTGACCGTAAAGGATTTCCAGTGAGGGTATGAAAGAAAGAAACCCAAATCTTGGCTCCACCCCCTTGCCAGGCCCGAGCCCTGGCCACCACGTCTTGGATTCTTGGGAAGAGATGAAGTCAATGCACGTAGCGATGTGGGTCCAAGTTAATAATAAATGTGGAGGAAGGAGAAAAGGATGTTCAATATTTAAACATTTCAGAGCGCTCCACCCGCTTCCTGGATGGGGTTTGTACCACAGAGTGCTTCCCCCTCTCTGCTGTTGGCACCCAGTGCCAGGCCTTTTACGTAGAGAAGGAAACTGTAGCGTTTTGGGTAGCCCCAAACCAGCAGGGTTCTGTTGTCTTTCATGGAAGAGGGAAGCTGACGACGTGGAAGCTGAGGTCTCTGATCCAGAGAGGAGTTTGTGAACTCTGGGTCATGTCCAGCACTGTCTTAAGGTCCCAATTCATTTCTGCCCGAGCTTTCTCATATTTGAATATAAATGCAGGGCTTTGGTTCTTTAACAGATTAGAAAGGGTGACAGTGAAACACAGTCGCGTTTAAGGACCGTCTGCCGAGCTTCCGTACTGGACAGGTTCCTTACAAGTGGCCTGTGATGCTGAGCCTTTGAATCAATTCCTTTTTTCTTCTTGACACATATTACATAAAAGGAAAAGCATTCTTTTGGGGGGAGGAAAAAATGTTTGGCCCAAGACATAATAAAATCACACTTAAGGATACAGCAAACTTCAAGTCTCTTAGTTAAAGGAAATCAATACTTTTACGATGAAATATTAATCATACTAAAAAAAAATAAGTCAGAACTGCAAATGCAGAGTAGCCAGGGCGATTTTAACGCTGGAGGCATTAGCTTCGCATCTGCACAGAGGAACGCGGGTCAAGCCCTAGCTTGGCTGAGAAGCCCTTAGGACCTTGAGAGCCCCTTCCTCGTGGGTTTTCCATCCAAAAGACACACACCCTCCCCAGTACCCCCGTGGCTCCAGAGCATGTGTGGAAGTGGCCAGCTTTTGGAAGTGCGTCTTGGCTGAGGACAGGAGCAGGCCCAGTGTGCACCCAGGGAGGAGAGTTAAGGAAGCCACTTGTCTGACAACTCCGAGGGCCACCTCCTGCCTCCCTCCAGAGGGCTTCTCAAGCTCTGTAGTAGGTTGAACCAGATCAAGTGGCTGTTTTTGTAGGTCATTGTGGTTGGATTTTGGCAATTGTGGGCAGTTCCACCTGACCCATCCAGCTGTCTGTCAAGGAAATACTAACAGAACAGTCGTGGGTTATCCTGGGTGCAGCACAACCTGAGATCCCAGGAGTCTAGCAAAAATGACAAGAGTGCCACTTGCTCATAACTCGCATTTATATAGATCTTTTAAGACTTTGTGCTGTCACCTCCCACCTTATTACCTCCTAAAACTGCCACGTAGTAGGTGACATGGGGAAGAGTTTTGTTTTATGTATTTTTGAAGGAACAGAGACATTTCCTCTGCCACGCGTCCACGTGTCTAAAATCACTTTTGAAATTGAAAAGCCCCTGTTCTAACTTCAGTGGACCCAAGTTCAAGGCATCCTAAATCCCAGTTCAGTGATCAAAATAGCAAATATCACCCGAGTACCTTGACAATATTCTTTTAATCCTTACAAGCCCTGTGAGGTGTGGTATAAGCAGGTCCCCCCAGTCCCATGCTCGCAGCAACAGCACGGCCCCTGGGTACTCTCCTCTCCGTGCCCTGCACCCAGAGGAGAAGCTGCAGGCCTAGAGCCAACCACTGCTCTTCTCAGGCTTCTTCCATGCACAACAGTCTGATTGGCCATCCCACAGGGATCTGGGACAGAGGTTGACAGAGCCCTGTCCACTCAACAGCCTCAACCTGGGCTCCTGAAGCACTCAGAGCTGATACCATCTCGGTCTCCGTGTAGCTCGGCACACACCTGATTCTATCTGACCCACGTAGATGCAGATGGTATCTTGCATTCTTTTGTCGCCCATGTGTAGTAGAACGTCATCATCTGTCACTCTGGCCTAACCCCAATCTGTTAAGAACACGTGGTGAGAGAGGCTTTGGTGACGTGACCTGGCTACAAAAGTGAAATCCTCGTCCTGGAAAAAGATGCAAACAGCCTGGGACCCTAGGCGCACGGCTTTCTGTCTTGAGCATGTGTTAAGTAGATGTCATCTACACGTGCCTTTTGCAGAGGATCGAAACTAATTCCCTGACCCTTCTGTGTACCATAGACACCTAGCAGAATGAGCAGGGCCAGGCCTCAGTGTCAGTGCGAACCATGACTGTGTGGCCTCCCCGTTTCTGGCCTGGTAGGACAGAGCAGGGCTAAGATCCTGCTCCTCCAGAAGCTGGGTTCGTGCTGGGCAGGCAGGGCTGGGCTGACCCACCGCCTAGCAGGGTGCTGGGTGGTGAGCCATGCGCCTGGAAGTGCGCCTGGGGAGCTGTCTAACCCGCCCCCCTCTCGCTGCTCTTTCAGCCCTGTTTGCTGTCTCAGTAGGCAGGCGGTCAAGACAGCCACCGCTGAGCTTGCTGGTGCCGTGGCTGAGAGACTGTTGTGGCGCTCTCTGCCTGCTAATGTACAGACGGTAATTCCTTTGGAAGAGGGCAGGACTGGGCGAGGCAGGGGCAGCCCTGGGAGTGAATTAGCCCAGGTCCTGGCAACCTTGGGCTCTAGAATTCCAACGCCAGGGCTCTAGAATTCCAACGCCAGGTCACACTACTGAGAGCCGGTCCCCTCTGCCCCCGCCTGCCAGCCCACCCTCTGTGGCCTGAGAGAAGTGTGCCTGCACACAGATGCCATGCCCCTGCATCCACAGACACAGCCCTGGCTCGCAGGCCTCTCCCGCGGGTGGCAGCACATGCAGGCAGGCCCTTACCCGAGAGCAAAACCCTTCCTCAGGACACAGTTAGGACCAGTTGTCCCAGAGGGAAAGCAAGACACTGAAAGGCCATTTTCTCTTTTCTGCAGGTTTTCAAGTATAGTCCTTAAAATCCAAGAGGATTTTTCCATGGATAAAGAGCTGTAGGCTAAAAGATTCTACAAGTTCCCAGCTGTCTTTGTATGTTGGACACATTATTCCTTTCAGAGCAACCAGAAATAAACGTCTTTATATCTTTCAAGGTGCAGCCAGTCAGTCATCCAGGGGTCGCCCATGGCGAGGTTCAGGAAGCAGCCTGTGGTGGCCGCTCGGCTTGGCCAAGAGACGTGGCAGGACTGTCCCTTCCCCAGGCGTCTGATTTGCAGATCTACCCCCCTGGCTGGACAGGAAGTGGCTTTTTTTAGTTCCGGGAGACAGACAGAAAATCAGAAATCACCATGGTTGGGGTTGATTGCCCTTAAAGCACCGCAAAACAGCCGTGTTCAAGTCACCAAAGAGAAACTGAAGGGAGGGGGCTCGTGAATGCCTGGCCCTTTTGCCTGCAGCCCAAACTGGCAGAGAGAGGGCGAGGTGCTGCAGGGAGACCCCAGGGTCACAGCGCTGCTGCCGTGGGGCCCCTATGCGTGCGACAGTAGGTTCTTTCATGTGTTATGTGGACTTCTAAGAGGAGACCTGGGTGGGCACACAGGCTCGCCTGGCCCCTCAGTTCCCCAACACGTGCTCTTTGAGCGGTTGGTGGAGGCATTTACTCGCAGCCCCTGCTCGGTGGCCCCAGCCCCTCCCGCAGCCCTTGGCCACTGCTCTCATCCACTAGGGGTGGGGGGCCCCAGAGGGGCCTCTTAGGTCAGATGCACAGACACAGCCCTGCATTGCCCAGGATCTTGTGAGTGGCATCTGTCCAGAGCCACCAGCAGGCTGAAGTCCCAGACTCTGTCACAGTCTCAGCCCCTCGTCTCACCCAAGGGACCTGGCAGACTGCAGCAGGTGATAAGGCAGAGCAAGGAAGGAGCCAGAGAGGGAGGAAAGGGCCGCGGCTGCGCTTGCTGTCTTCGGTTTGTGCCGAGGTCGTGGGGCCAATTGATCTTTACTGTTTCCCAGCATCGCAAGGAGTGGAGAGAAAATCTGAACGCTGCATCACCAGGAAGCTGAGCTGAGGGCTCCAAGTGGCTCGCTAGCAAAACCCAGCCCGGGGAGCTGGCTCCAGGCACTGGTCCCCTCGAGCGCCTGGGCCGCTCTCCCGGGTCAGCGTCAGGCTGTGTCTGTGCTGAGTGTTGGCTTCGGCTTAGTCAGGGCAGGCAGCTCTCCAGATCTGCAGGAACCCGCTCAGCCCAGCATGGGCGCTCACACAGCTGGGGACCCTGCCCTGGCTCACCGGGCTCCCTGCTCTTTGTTTATAAAGCTCAGTGGCAGGACACTTGCCTGGCATGTGCACGGCCCTGGGTTTGCACTGCCAAAAAAAGTTGAGACGTCCACGTTTTTTTGTTGTTTTTTAATTTTTTTAAAGAGAGAATCAATTTTATTTTTTTCATCTGACCTTTGTTTCTCCAATACTTAGTTGTATATGTGGTGCTGGGGTTTGAACCCAGGTCCTCACGCATGCCAGACAAGTGCTCTAACCATTGGGCAACCACCCTAGCCCTGGACATCTAGATTTTTAAAAATCAGGAGGTTTTACATAGAAATCCAGATATTCAGCTTCTCTTGGGCACCAAGACACTGTGATCACCCCAAGGCCTGTGACCTCAGCCCCCGCAGGCAGGAGGATCCATGCTGGCCAGTTGCACAATCTCCAGCAGCCCCTTGCTGTGCCCTCTCCCAGAAGCCGAAGATCCAGATGTCGTGTGGAAGGGTGTCCGTGCCTGTTTCTGGGTGTCCAGGCGACACAGGGGTAGACTTGTGCGCTCGCTCCTCCGCCCCTCCTCATTCATAAGGAATTATCAGCTGGCTGGCACTGCCAGGCCTGGGACTTTCAAAAGTAGTGTCCACTGAGAAGTCTGGAAGGCAGGGAAGCCCCACCCTGGCAAGGCCGTGTGCCAGCTGGAGCAGGTCCCTGTTTACCCCATGTATAAGTTAGGCTTTCACCATGGAGCCACGCGCAGTACTTCCATAGGACACCATGCCTGCGGCAGCCAGGCAGCTGTGTCTCCCCTCAAGCTGTTTTTGGGTACAGTTCAAGGAGGGTTTAATGGGTCAGAAATCTCGCAGGTAAACAGGTCAGTCCGAGAGGTTTCACCTGGTGTGGTTCCTGCAGACCTGGGCCTCTGGAAATCGCAGAGCTGAGTGGTGACATTAATTCCTATAGCTGGAAGTCCTCCTGCTGTCCCTTCCACTTGGCAGCCACCTTTTATTGCTGGATTGTCACTGACTAGTTTTGCTCTAGGGCTTTCGGGGCTTAGTCTGTGTGGCACTGGATTTTGGTTTGGAAACGTAAGCAGCTGGCTCTTTCCTGGAAGCAGGTAAGCTGGAGGACCAGCTCTGGGGCATGGTTAGAGCATTTAGAATGGGGGTCACTTGAGAGAATGCTCAACCAACCAAGACCCTGGCTCAGGTTCAAAGTGGTCTCTGCGGAATCCCTCCTATATTTAAGTCATTTCCGTGTCCTTGGAAGGCAGAATGTTTTTTAACCTGGAATCATTGTGCTTCAGTCACACACCCCAAATTCTCCAAGCGATTAGTGTGCCAAAGGGCACAGACACAGACCAGGTGACAGAGGCCGGTGTAGCCTCCCTGCTGTCTTTGAGATTCAGGAAACCTTTAGCTCAGCCCCAGCCCCCAGTTTTCTGCCAGCACCCATCCACGCGCTTCCCACCACTTAACCTCTCTTGGTCCCCACTGTTCCCACGTCCTGGCCTTTACATATGCTATGTGTGGCCTTATGTGAGCCCAGAGAGAAACTCAGTCCCTTAAGTGAATTCCACCAAAAAAAATTAAAAAAAAAATCCACTTGCACCATGTAGGCTGGAGTTGGGAATTGGCTAGAGGTTTGGGAGTCTAGAGGGTCACCTCCCATCTCACTTCGCCTTCTCCCATGTGCTTCACCCCACCATGTCCAGATTCCCCAGCAGCCCAGAAGTGCTGGGGGCCAGCCTGTCCCTTGTGAGCAGGGGACTCAGCTCTTACCACACTACACTAACAAAGCTTTCCCCCAACTGTATCAGGTTTAACTGTCAGACAGAGGATTTCATGTCTCTCTCAGTACAAGAAGCCTGCATGTGGAGACAGTCAGGGGCTACATAGGGACTTCAGGGTCCCAGGCTCCTTCCCACCCAGTGCTTTGCCATCCCTAATATGCAGTTCACCCTTGTGGCCCAGCATGATTGTGGGGTTCCCAGCCATCACTTCCATGTTCCAAGAAGCAGAACGGAGGAGGAAGCACCCCTTTCCTACTGAAAAGCCTTGCAAGGTACCTTGGCACACACCTGCAGCTTGGAAGGCTGAGTCAGGAGGATTGCTCAGCAGCTTAGCAAGACTTTATCTCAAAATAAAATAGAAAAGGGCTGGGGCTGTAGCTCAGTGGGAATCTTGGAAATTCCACCTGTGCTTCCATGTCTGCCTCATTCACTGCCTTAGCCACATGGCCATGCCTAGTGGCCGGGTTCTGTGACTGTAGATGAAGGGACAATGGGTATGGAGACTCAGCTAGCAATATCAGAAACTGTCCAAACTCTTTCCCCAGAGGATTGCAGGTGCTGGCTGCTAAAGTCACAATAGTCAGATGCCCCAGGCATCTCTGGATCAGTTTCTTAGGCCCTGCTCGGGTGGGCTGAGTCCCACACAGCCAAAGTGGCCCAGGGGGACAGGGCGGTAACCCTGCTTTGAAAACTCCCACCCAAGCTGGCCTTGGGTTTGTGGAGACAGAGCTCAGTAATTCTGGGCTTAGACAGTCCCTGGAGGTCAGAATCTGCCTGTGGGCCCGCCGGGGAGCTAACAGAGGCCAGGTGGGACAGCTCTGTACAACTTCCTGCAGTTCCTGCCACTGGGAGGGGCCCAGGCCTGCCTGGCCTTGTCACCTGTGTGGAAGCTGGAAAATGCAGGGTTGTAGGTAAAGTCTCCCGTGTGGAAATGCCGGGCCCCACGGCAAACAAACTCGTGAGCGAAGCAAAACATGCCGAGGGTGCCTGGGCCTCTGCCGAGAGGTCTCCATGTCGCAGCAGGGAAGGCCACAGGCTTGGAGGCTGTGGAGGAGGTGGGCGCTCGTCCAAGGTCTCAACCAGCCCGCAGCTTGGACTCGAACCTGGGTCTGATGCACACACAGTGTCCTCGAACAGGGCCTAAAATAGAAGGCTGACCTTTTCGTGGTATTTTCGTGCTTGACAAGCACCAGTTATTAGCTCATCTTCCCAGAATAACTGGCGGAACAGGGCCAGTGGACGACAGGAAGACCCCAGCCCTCCCTGGAGCGGCCCCGCTGTTGCTAGGGGTCCACCTGCTTCCAGCGTCATACCCGGCAAGCTTGGGGAGTGGACTGGAGCTCGGGGGCGTTGGCATCAGGCCTGCTTGCGTTCTCTCTGTCGCCTGCCTTTTTTTCCTGGTTTAAAGTAACATTCACAGAAGGACTCTTAGAAAATTTACGTGAGCACAAAAAGGAAGAAGAAATCTACCATAACAGAATCAATCCCCTGCTTCAACCTCAGCCCTCCCTCGTCAGTTTTCTCTGCTCTGGACGAGGGCAGAGGGAGAGCCTGGATTTTTCCCGAGGGGACGCACCTTTTCTAGCCACTTCCATGCACTGTGTCTTAAACATTTCTTCTGATGCTTTTCTGGAATTTTTCGTTTTTGATTTTTTTTGGGGGGGCACTATGGATTGAACCCAAGGGCACTTTGCCACTGAGCTACATCCCCAGCCCTTTTTGTTTTTTGTTTTTGAAACAGGGTTTCACTAAAGTTTTTAGGGCCTCACTAAACTGCAGAGGCTAGCCTAGAACTTGCATCCTCCTGCCTCAGCCTCCCACGTGGCTGGGATTACAGGTGTGGCCACCGTATTGGGTTCCCTTGAAGCTTACTGTTCCTTTATGCTGGCATTTTGGTCAGCAGCAAAGGATTTCACCGTCTATCTGTGTTAGCATTCCTTCGCCTTTTCCCAGTTATTGGACACATCTGTTCCCTGTTCTGCACACCAGTTCATTTGCAGGTCCACAGTGACTGACCCCAGCATAGGTTCCTGGTATGCAGCTGGTCAGAAGGCACAACAGTTCACATGGCCTTTGGCACATTTCACAGGCTGTCATTGAGACAGACCCGGGGAGAGCCAAGAATGCTATCCTGAGAAGATCTTCAGGAGCCTGTGTGCCTGTGGCCTGTCCCATGATCTCTGGCTCATCAGTGTTTTTGCAAGGACTTGCAGCATGTGTGGGCTTGCACAGACCCAGAAAGCCTCTGGCACCTGCACAAAGCTAGTTCCTCCGGAACCACCTCACCAGGACAAAGCAAGAACCAAAAGCCATGCTGTGCAGGCCCCAGGTGCTCGTCTTAAGCCTCTCCAAGTGCAAGGGACCCCTCGGAACTGCAGGGGCAGCCTGAGTGCCTGGGCAAAGCAAAGAATGCTGTGTCTTGGGCCCGGTGCCATGGAGGAGAGAGTGGAAGGAATGGCGGACGTGGGGTTTTAGCAGCAACAGGTGCGGGCGAGACACACGCAGCATAGACAGGAGAGGCTGGGGGTGTTTCTGTGCCTTCGACTCCTCACAACACATTTTGTTGCCAGTCTGTGACTTGTCCCCAACCCGTTCCCCAAGTGAAGGAACTTACTATTTTTTCTTTGTGATGCTGGGGAGCAAACCCAGGGCCTCCTGCGTGCTAGGCAAGTACTATACCATGAGCCACATCCTCAGCTCCCAGGAAGGAGCATTAGTAGCCGCACTGCAGTTGCACCGTCCTCTGCTCCCTCACGGAGGGGTCCACTGACAAGCCAGGTGTGCGATGGTATAGTGACAGCCTGGGTCCTTACAGAGGGCCAGAGAGAAGACCCGAGTCTTCAGAGAAGCAGTGCCTGACGCCTGTGTCCCGGTGGCACCTTTCATCTCAGGCAGGGTCACGGTCAGCAGCACACAAGGCCTAATGCCAACCCTGTTGTGCTTCTGATAAGCAGGCAGCTTGGGAAAAGCCACCTGACGTTTTGATTTGTGAAGGGGTAATTCATTTTTGAGGCAAGTAAACAGCTTGTAAATGCAAGGGTTTACCACTGTAAGTGATTAAGAAGTGAGCAGCAATAAAACTCGTTTTTGAGGCTGTGGCTGATTGTCCCCAAGGAATTTTCCTGACCGGTGTTTGGATTTGTTGGATGTTTGCCATAGTTTCCTCCACGTGGGCCCCCCACCACACACACATCAATCACAGAAGGCCATCCCCCCAGAAGCAGACCTCTGCCACAGATGGGGACAGGTCACATCCTCTACCATGAGGAGCCACCACCCAGGCCCGCCCAGCCACCTCCCTGTGCCTCATCTGTGTGCTTTTCCAGTTGATTTGTGCTACATGGCCCTCAAAGACTGGCTGAGGATAACAGTACAGGCCTGATCATTGCACAGAAGCAGCTTTTCACAACATTAGTACAAACAGCCCCTCCTTGGTGACCTGGTGTGCAGTCCCACTAAGTCCTAAGTGGCTGGGGACAGAGCAGCAGGTGCCTTCTGCAGATGAAGGGAAAGCGCAGATGGAGGCAGGCGGGTTGCCTGGGGCCCCATTGCTGGCAAGTGAACAGACACCGGTTCAAATTCAGGCTTCCCAGGGCTAGAGCGGTGGTGGCTCAGTGGTTATAGCACTTGCCTGGCATGCATGAGGACCCAGGTTCAATCCCCAACACCACATACATAACTAAGTGTCAGAAAAACAAAAAAGCAGGTGAAAAAATAAAGTTGATTCTCTCTCCATCCCTCCCTTTCTCAAAAAAAAAAAAAATTCATAAAAATTCATGCTTCCCTGGGGCCACAGCCTGAGCACCATCCTCCATCAGGCCCAGGGCCATGCTTCTGTCTGTGGTCAGGTGGTAAAATAGTTAAGGTTTTGCAAGCCACGCAGTCTCCATGCAACCCTCAGCCTGCCACTGGGCCTGAAAGCAGCCAGACAGTATGTAAACCAGGTTCCAGGGCCGTGTTCCAATAAAGCTTTATTTAAAAAACAGGCAGTAGGGGACTGGAGCATGGCTCAGCGGTTCCGGCACTTGCCCAGCATGCATGAGTACACGAGTTCAAACCCCAGCACCACGTACAAAATGAAGTCTCAGAGCAACGAAAGCCACATGAAAAACTAGATAAAATTGATTCTCTCTCTCTCTCTCTCTCTCTCTCTCACTGTCCCTCTTAAAAAAACAAACAGGCAGTGAACTGTAGCTTGCCAGTCCCCCCGTTCAGTCCCCTGCTGCCTTTCTGAGCTGAGAAAGTGAGACCAGGGCACAGGAGGACTTCTGAAAGAAGTGTTAGCCCGGGCTGAGAGGCTCAGGCAGAGCTGGGGGCACAAGGAGGTCTGGGGCTGGCTATTGCGCCCACGCTCACTTGGCAGAACAGCCAGGGGCATCAGGGTCCTCTCTCTACTAGAAGGAGGGCCTGCCATAGACCCATCCGGGCTTGGTCCAGCTTCTGGTTTAGGGCAGAAGCATGTGGCCACCAGCACCATCACAGCTTCTGAGGGCTGAGGCAGGACTGCATGGTCCCCACGGCCCTCTGGAAACGCAGTGTGAGAGGGCAGGTGCCCTGGGTTGCAGGAAAGCATGTGGACTGGTTAAAGCAGCTGAGGTCTGTCATGAAGAGCCGTTTGCTGAGTGTTCACCATGTGCCACGCCTGTGCCAGGGCTCGCTGGGAAGTGTCACTTTATTCCCACAGTGTGGGGTCAGAACTGCCCTCAGCTCGTGCTGGGAAGCAGTAACCGTGCTGCTTACTCCCCAGTGTCTCTGAGACGAGGGGCTTGTCCCTCCATGTGGTGGGTAGCCACAGATCACAACCTCCAGGACTGTTATCAGGCTTTGGTTGCTCCTAACCCCACCTCTCTAGAGCCTCAGAGGCAGAGCAGACCTCTGACGGGAAGATTCCTGGGCTCTCCTTCAGCCGAGCAGAGACCCCAGATGCCCAGCAACTCGCAGGAGCTTTACCAGAAGCCCCAGAAGCCCCTGGCTGCACATTCCCTGCAAGGGCACAGCCCCACACTGCTGAACCAACACCAGGCACAGCCCGACAGTTCCGAGCCCTGCCCCAGGCCACCTTTTCCTTGACACAGCTTCACGTGTGCCCTGGTCCCTCCCTGACAGTAAGTCAGCTCATTCCAGAGAAGCAGCCAGGACCCTCTGGAAGCTGGCATGGGGCTGTTAGAGCCCTGGATGTTAAAGATCCCTGCCTCTAGGCCTGCTGCCTCCTGCTTGATGGTGCCCTGTTGTGTTGCAGGCTTCGCTGTGGCCCAGTGCATAAACCAGCACAGCTCGCCATCCCTGTTGTCACCATCGCCACCATCTGCCAGCGGGAGCCTCAGCGGCAGCGGGAACACCAGCCACTGTGACTCAGGGGGCTCATCCTCCATACCCTCAGCAGCCCAGAGCCCAGCAGGTATTGGCCACAGACTCGGAGCCGGTGGGGGCTTTGAAGAACCCCTGACCACTCACTCTGCTGTGACACTGACACCTCCCAACTATGTCACAGTGGAGGATGCTGTCACTCAGGGGTGATTCAGTCTGTGGGCTGGCTTAGCTCCTTTCTCACACTGATCCATTAAGCATCGCAGCTGCAGGGATAGGGGATGGACAACAGGCAGCCCATCCTCAGCCCACTGGTCACCACCCTCAAAGTCACAGGTCAGCAGCAGGGCTCTCCCTGGGGTGATGCTTGAACCTTGGGGAAAGAATCGTATCCCTGCTGTCGTTCTTTGCACAGCATACCTGGTTAAATGTCGGGTGCAATCCAGACAAGTGACAAAGGGGCGACTTGGAGAGTTTGTCAGGATGTGGTGGAATTGCACCTTGCTGTCCTTTAACTTAAGCCTGTCCAAATGTGGCAGATTCCATGAGCCCTGGCCTCAGCCTGGAGTAGGACAGCCCATGCCACCAGCTTGGCCTTGTCCTCAGTGCCCCTCACCTGTGAGAAACCCCAGGGAGCAAGGCCCCAAAATGTAGCCAGAGGACAAGGGCCCAGGTAGGGTCACGCCTCGGTGGTCTCCATCCCGGCTGCACATCAGCCCCAGCAGCAGCACTGCCATGGATCTGGAGGGTCCCATTGACCTGGCCTGGATACCCTCAGTGTCCTCCACTGTTCCCGTAAGATCTTCTCAAGAGCCCTTGCCCACCGTACTGACCAGACTCTCTAAGTCACAGAGAAAACTATGGTGACGAGAGACACAGCAGGGTGCTGGCCGTGCCACCCGCCCCTCAACGCTGGCAGCCAAGGTCTCCCCAGGCACCAGCGCTTCCAGCTTTGCATCCCTGCAGAGGGTCAAGACTGCCCAGCCACACCCAGGCAGCACCCCTTAGCTACCTGCATCTCCTGTTGACATCCCGAGGCCTAGGCAGGGAGGTCATCCTCAAGCCACCTCCCTGGGACCCTCTTCCACTTGACGTCTGCTGAGAGACAATGAGCCTGATCTAAGACTGGTTACACATCTGATGCCAGTGTCCCCAGCTCATCACAGGGAGATTCAGCCAGAGCAGCTCTTGGGGCCCTGGCTGAATGCCAGGGCCCTGCTGGTGCCGGTCTCAGGCTTGCTCAGCACAGGCGAGGGGGCTATGTGTCTGTGTATGCCCAAACGCGTTTACACTTGCTGCTGGGGTGAAAGTTCTCCCACGTGGCCGTGCACACCTTTCTCCTGTTTTTAAGGAGGCACAGCCAAGTGAACAAGTGAACCATCCTCTTATTTGCCTGAAACTGAAATAGCAAAGTGCCACCTTATCAGCATTGGGCCTCTGTACCAGGATGCTCACCTGACCAAGGCCCCTGGGACTTCAGCACCTCCCCAGGGCCCTCCCCGGCCCCTCTGTCCCTACCCCCACCACTCCCTGCACGGCCCCAACAAAGCACCTTGCATCTCACAAACACAGGCCTCAGCCTGGCTGCCAAGTGGCCCAGCAGTTCCAGTCAGTAAGTTAAGGGACCTCCAAGATGCCTGTTCCCACTCAGGGTGTCCCCAGTAGGCCTGCAGAGACAAATGCAGGTCCCCATTTTTGTGCTGCATGACAGGAAAAGTCTGAGGTCCTACCTGCAGATACCATGGCAGCTCACCTCCTGGAGAGGGGCCAGGCAACCTGTGCTTTATACCGGGAAGCAGGTACCTGGGGACACAGCTGTGATCCCTGGAAGAACAGGCAGCAGAGCCCATGAGCTCCTCCTGTCCTTATGTCAACCTCCCAGACCAGCCCTCAGCCACCCCAGTCCATCCAGAACAAAGCTGGGTTTGCCTCCTTGTCCCCTGTAGGGGTGGTTCTAACCTCCTGGCTCCAACATCTGCCTGGTGTCCTACAAAATTTGTGAGAGAGAGAGCCAAGAACAGAAGAAGGGTTGGGAGCTTTTGTTGGGACGAGAGCCCTTCTGCCAGTGGCCTGGTTTGACCCTGGCTCTGAGCACTAACCCAGTGTTGAGCTTCCGATCAGGGCAAGTCCCCTACACAGCTGGCCAGTTTCCACCTGCCAAGGGCCTGCTGCAGCCCCCCGGGGCCAGCCAGGCATCAGGGTAGACTGTGGGGGCCCCACCCCACCCCAGCGGGGACAGCTGCAGCCCTGCCGTGGGACCACTTGTCTTCAAAGTGGTTTTGAAGGGCACAGTGCTAAGTCAGAAGCATTCTTGTCCCTGTGTTTACAGAGCCTTCCAGAGTCCAGGAAGTTCCCCAGCGGAGCAAGCAGCTGCCAGGCCCTTTGAAGGCCGAGCTAGCAAACTCCAAGGCCACCTCTGCCATGAAGGCCGCTCTGCATAGTCAGGTGTATGGTTGGGAAAGTGTGCGGAGATGCCATGTACCAGTTTCCCATGGCTCTGCTCCGGTTCTGGAAACTGAGATTATACAAGGATATTGTTAAAGGGTAGGGGTGTCACACAAATGCAGTAAAAGGGAAGGATGAGGTGTGGTGTTCGGTGGCAGAGCCGGGCAGCTCTAGTGCACAGTTCGTTATTAGTATATTTCAAAGTAGCTAGAAAAGCAGATTTTAATATTCCTAACACACAGACTCAGAAATGTCCGTGCCCGATTTCATCAATGCTCATGGTGTTCGTGTGTCGAAATCACACTACACCCATAGGTGCACACAGGTCTTAGGTGTCACTTTACAGCCAGTAGCACCGTGGAACCCCATCAGCCACACTTCCTCTGCCAGCTGTGGTTCATCCCAGACTAGGGAGCAAAGCCAGCTCATCCCATTGGCTTAGCTGCCCCTATTCTGTCCAGCTCAGGGGACCTTACACTTCCTGCCCAGGTTTGAAAAAGGCCATGTTTATCCCAAATACAGATGTTCTCAACTTCCTCTGGGGCCTTCAGTTTGGGATTCCGGGATTCAGTGACTCAGGCTGCCCTTTTTATTTTTGTGGACTTGAGACCTCACCCAAGAGGTCCCCCACCAGGCCAGCCCTCGCCTGGCCTGTCGGTCCCCTTAGTCACTGGACTCCCTGGACCTTCTCTACGTTGGGTTTGGCCCCCACCCCGCTCCCACATGTTAGCTTTTTCTGAATGGGTTTGTGTTGGGTCCCCGCTGTGCACAGGCGTATCAGGGATACCAGGTGACACCGCATGGATCTCACAAGTGAGCAGGGCAGCTGAGGCCCATGGGACGTGTGTGCAGTACAGACTGCTGCAGAGGGACGTGCAGCAGGTGTCATCAGCCCACACAGAACAGCTGTGGAAGGTTCCAGAGGCTCCCAGAGGAGTCACACCTGGAATGAGAGCCAAAGACTGAGGGGCTGACCAGGCCAAGGGTCCAGGAAAGGCAGCCTGCCAGGTTCCTGAGCCCTCTGTGACACTCGAGTCCAGTGGAACCCTTTTCCATCTCTCCTGGGTCTGCCGTCAAGAGTGTGTTGCAGCCTCTGTGAGATACCAAGGCCTGTGGCCCAGCAGTGACTTCAGCACCTGCAGACCTAGCACAGGCAGAGGGCCCCTTAGGTGGAGAGGGGATACCCTGAAGGGTCATCGGTTTGCTGGTCACCCAGGGACTCCATCTGCGTTGGCAGCACCCACTTGTCCCCTCCGCATGCTAGAGGCAGAGCCGCAGATGCCCTGGAGCGGCTGCTCAAGTCAGAGGCCCACAGATTCCCCAGACTGCAGGGGGGGCCCAAACCGAGGTCACTGACACCCCAAGGAACCAGCCAGAGATGGCTGGGATCACAGAGGGTTTTGTGGTCAGTTTTTCACCTGTCAGAGCTGTGCCCAGGGGACTAAGTGGCCAGCTGTAACACCCCATCCACCAGTCAGTCTGTGTGCCCACAGGGTCTCTCTGTGCTGCCCAAGCTGACCTCAAACTTCTGGGCTCAAGTGATCCTCCTGCCTCAGCCTCCTGAGCGCTGGGACCACGGGCACCCAGCTAATGGGCTTCTAAAGAAAGCCCTTTGGGTGCTCCGTGCCTTGTGGGAGAGCTGGAGGGTGCCCTGTGCTGCAGTGTCTCAGGTCCAGCACAGCCAGCCTGTGGAGCTCAGTGTGATCCTGGGGAGAAAATCCCAGGGTTGGAACCAGCATCCTTCCCCTTAAACGCTTTATGGTTTTGAGAAGCTGAAGCTGCAGGAAGCGTTTGGTGGGAAAGGGAAGGTCGGCCCAGTTTCAGATCCGAATGTGGGCCAGCAGAAGCTCTTCAGAAGCACCTCCTGGCTCCCCCTGTGCACCCATATGGTGGCGTAAGCACAGGTGCCCGCGCACGCAGCCACATATGCAGATGACCCTGCTCACATGGCCACAGCCACACACAGCTCACTCACCTGTGCCCTAACCCATCCCTCATAGCCAGGAACGGTAGAGCACACCTGTAATTCCAGCTGCTTGGATGCTGAGACAGTGGATCACAAGTTCTAGCCAGCCTGGGCCACTTAGCAAGACTCAGTCTCGAAATAAAAATTAAAAATGGCTGGGGGTGTGACTCAATGGTGACATACCCCTGGGTTCGATCTCCAGTACCCCCCCTCAAAAAAAAGGGAAAAAAACCATCCTCTC
The DNA here is from genome assembly GCA_004027875.1 of Aplodontia rufa. Lineage (NCBI taxonomy): Eukaryota > Metazoa > Chordata > Mammalia > Rodentia > Aplodontiidae > Aplodontia > Aplodontia rufa. The sequence goes on along the minus strand of PVKS010015340.1, from coordinate 21,870 downwards.
AGGTGACAGCTCTGTGACTCCCTGCTGGTCAGAGGCCGCTGGCACCTCTGACCTCCAGAGTTGCTCACGTCTTCCACGGGAGCTCCTTTGAAGAGGAGTGAAAGTGGTTAGAAATGATGTCAGAGAGAAGCCTTCTCTTCTACATGTGCACCTTAGAGCCCATTAGGCTGTGGGCAGAGGCCACCTCTGACCCTCCCCCCAGTCTTACAGAAAGAAAGAAGGGACTAGTTCCTGGGGGTGGCCAGTGTCAGGACCTCTGCTGCTCCCCATCCCCACCTGCTCCCGCACCTCTGTCTACGCAGCCATCTTCATGCGGTCCCACTTCCGGCCAGCTGAAAGCCAGGCAGCCTGAGCCCACCCTGCGTGTCATTGCATTCCGTCCCTGGAGTCCCAACCCAGACCCCAAGGGATAGACATGGTGTTTTCTCCAGTCTCCTGGGGCACTCTCTTACATACAAGGAAGTCGGGTGCTGCAGGCACAGCTCAGAGTCCTCCCGCGTGTCTCTGAAGTGTGACTCCCCCTTTGTGTGAGATGCTTCTAAAGCTTCTGTTCCAGCCCATTTGAGTCCACCCTTGGCTACACACTGGGCTCCTGCAGCCAGCTGTCCCTACTGTGGCTCATTCTGGGTCTTCTAAAGCCCTGTCACCAGGGGGGAAGAGTGGCCTATGGCTGAGGGTGGAACCTTTCCAGAACTGGGCCAGACCCTGCCCACACCGACACCAAGACCTGCTGCCCTTCGTCGGGGTCAGGAATCTGCTTGGCTCACTTTTCTGGTTTGGCTCCGAGCCTCCACCACGTGCCTGCCCTCCTCAAGTGTCCTGGGGACGCAGGGTTTCGCTTCTTAACTGCTGGTCCCAGATGAAACTGATGGGCAGTTTTGTTTTCTGTCCCCTGAGGTTTCTGACCCAGACTGCACGTTGCTGATGTCCTTCCTCCTCAACAGGTCCAAACCTTCTCTGTCCTTAACCTATTAAGTCGCCTGACTCTGCCTCGCCCTGAGGGGTGGAGTTGGGGGTCTTGTCTGCCCAGGGGCTGGTGCCCCACATACCTGCTGCCCACAGCGGGCACGGCCCTGTCCGCCTCGCTCTCGTCCGTGCTTGGCGTCCGTCGCTGCTGTGTGTCCCTCTCTCCACGTCCCCTGGCTGATCCATTGTTGAAGGCTTTCTATGATCTGTCGCTGTGTTTTCCCTCTAGTCAGAAGTGTCAGGAAAGGACGCCGGCGAGTGTTCAGCCTGTCGGAGGCCGACAGTCACGGCGGCCACTGGGTTTAGTGCTTGGAACGGCGCTGCCACGACACCTCGCGCACAGTCACTTCAGGCAGGTTTCCTCCAGTAGCCCCCATGGGCCCCCACGTCTCCGCCCCACGGCCTTTCCATGGTCAGTAGGGTCTGCACAAGAAGGGCCGGGCTGGGCCGGAGGGAACAGCAGACCATGGGAGAGACGCCAAGGCGGCCTCTCCTCAGCTTCCCCCAAAGCCACTCCTCCCAGTCCCGCCCTGGCCGCATCTCCCAGCCTCTGCCCTCATGTCCATTCTTCCCGTGCAGCCTGGAAGTGTCGTCCTTGTCCCTACAGCGCTACCCAGCCTGAGGTGAGGTGAGGTGAGGCTCAGGCCTCCCCACAGCCAGCCCTGAGCCAGCTGCAGTCTCCCAGTGCCTCCCACAGGTCCCTATAGTCCAGGCCTTGGGGCTCGGGTGGCACTTGGCTGCAGAACTGCAAATTTTAAAAAGCAGCTGAGAGGTCACCCAGTCTCTTTTCCTCTGGCCTTGGCCAAAGCTAAGTGGCAAATTCAGTCACATCCCAGCCAGAGGCCCAAAGTCCTCCCCTTGCAAATACACCAGTGAGTAGGACTCTGCTGTCTCCCATTTACACCCGTGCTCACACGGAATGTCACCGGGCGAGGTTGGGCACTTTGTCAGGGCCACCGCTGCTGCCCTCTCCTGTGACATTTCTCCTGTGGTTTCTGATGCGTCCCCTCCACGGCAGTTGCGCTTGTCGCCTTCTTTTCGTTTCCACGCTTTCCTCTGAGCTTCGCCCTCTGGTTGCTGTTCAGCCCCTGTCCCCTTCCTATGTCACTCAGCCCTGCCTCTCCCAGCCCAAGCACAAGTGCAGATTTTTACTGGAAGCCGTCACTCACTTGGCAAGGATCAGGTGAGGCCCTGCCTCAAAGCTGCAGACCAGCCTGAGGGTGCTGGCCAGGGAGCAGGGGGCCCACTGCCTCTCTGTTCTCACGAGGCCTATCCACCACTGGTGGACACAGACCTGCTGGGTCAGCTGTCACCCCAGCCCATGGCCGGGAAATGAGGCTTCTTCGAACACCTCATTTCCTGGGCCCAACTTGTGGCCTTTGGGCTCAAAAACAGCAGACCAGCAACACCAAAGGTTCAGTAACAACCTTTGCAGCCAAGCACTTGACCAGGAAGCATGTCCTTGCTGGGTCATTCCCCTGGTGCAAACGTGGCCAAGTTCTCCTTTGACCCCTCCCTTGGTTGGATGAATTTGTAGATCACATTCAGGAAGCGATTCTTACAGTTTAGAGGAAAAGAAGCAAGGTGGTGTTGAGACAAAGAAGAGGGGATAATTATTTCCTATTAAATAAGAAGAGGCATTTTTAAGGGAAAACCAACCCTTTTAACAAAATCCGTTGGTTCTTTTCCTGAAAAAAGCAGCCTGTTTTGTGTCGTGTCCTGTTTGCTGGTGGGTTGCCTGTTTTGAATGGATCTGACTGCAGGCTTCCCACATCGTTCTTTGTTCTCCTCACCAAAAACCCTACCAGGGATCAGGGCCAGAAGTTTGTCAGCTCTTTGAATGTGACACGCAGGCGTAGGCCTAGGCCTGAGCAGAGGGAACTTTGCATGGAAGATTTGAGAACACATGGAGATGGGTCGCCTCTCTCCAGACAGCAGGACAGCGCCACTGGGAGAAAGAGTCATTTCTACGCTGCCCCTCAGCTGCTGAACGTACGTGCATAGCTCCCAGGTAGCTCACGCGCAGCTGGACAAGCGTGAAGGCCCCGGAGCAGGTGAGCGTGCTCGCTCGGAGAACACGCGTCATGGTGACAGGAGGGATCGTGCTGAGTGAGCTCAGGCCTGCGCCGCAGCGGCCCAGCTCTTTATAGTGTCCTCGCCCGATGCAGCAATTCAGATGAAATTCAGAGACCAGAATCCATGGGCAGCACGAGCTCAGATCACACCTCAGTCACTGTGTCCTCCAGTGCTGACTGGTGCCCACTGTCACCTTCCAGGTGAGGTCAGGCCCAGAGTGCCAGGCAGTGGTTTTCGTGGATGGACCTTTGTTCCCACTCCTGCTTTGTTTAAAAAAAAAAGCCAGGTGGGCTGGGGCTGCAGCTTGGTGGCAGAGCACTTGCATAGCGTGCACACGGCCCTGGGTTCCATCCCCAGCACCAGCAGACAAGAAGGGGCTGGAGGGCCTTCGGGCCCAGCAGGGAGAGCTGAGTGCGCGCTGGGAGACCCCTCTGTGCTCGCACTTGCTCCTGGCTTCTCTCCCTCGCCTTCATCCCATCCTCAAGCTCCTCGGTTTTATTTACCTCTTCATTTCTCCATTCTTTTGTTCTGTGTTCAGTTTGCCTTTCTGTTTTATTTTGGCTTAAAAGACAAAAGAGAAACTAATTTCACTGGAATCACATTGAACAAAACCATCTTCCGTCTCCCCGGGCCCGAGCGCTGTCCCACCGTGCTCCGCGGCAGTGAGCACTGCAGCCTGTGCTCCCTTGACCCCACCACCTGTGCAAATAAAGATTTGCGGCCTAGGAGGGATGCCTGCCACCCTCCTCTCCGTGTCCCTAAGTGCCTGGCCTCTACTGACCCTCCGCAAGCTCACTGGCTCCTGGTCCGCTCAGGCCACGTCATCATGGAAAAGCAGACATCACCTGTCTGCAGGCTAATTGAGCATTTTGAAAAACATCAAAAAAAAAAAGGAAATTGCCGCTCTGAAAATACCTGCCTCGGGGAAAGCCTTCTGGTTCCCTCCAGCTCTCGGCAAGCCCAGATTGTAGTGGCCTGGGCGCGCCGGGCCCCTTGGGTGTTAACTGTGCAGAGCAGGAGGCAGACAACAGTCCAGGGTTGTGTGGGCTCCCTCTTGAGTGACTGTCACCTAATTAGATTCTGGACATGGCCTGAAGTTCTGGGCACAACTGAGTGCAACGGTATGCTAGTCATGTCAGCGGGCGGGTGGTCACCTCGCACCCACACGTAGCCAGCCAAGGCTTTCACGGTCCCTGGTCCAGTTTTACACGAGCCCCTGAGTTTTCCCTGGCATCATAGTCAGAGGAGCCCTGGGATCAACTGAGACCGGACGCAGCAGCTTCTGCATCCCCAAAAGAAGGAGGTGGGGCCAGACCACACCCTCACGCCTGCCATCTCCCACCCAGACTTCCCTTCAGGGCGGGAGTAGAGCACCACCAGGACTGAGTGTTCCCCTGTGTTTTTCTTCCCCACTCAGACGCCCCCACCACTCCAGAACAGCCTCAGCCTCACCTTCCCGACCAGTTGGTGATCGTCAGTGAAAGGGAAGCAGACTCCAGGCCCAGCAAGAACTTGGCCAGGGACACAGAGGTGGAGATGGCGCACCTGTCCCCCAGCCTACTCCCCGCCCAGCAGCCCACCATCTCCCTGCTCTACGAAGACACTACCGAAACACTGAGCGTCGAGTCGCTGACTCTGGTCCCACCAGTCGACCCCCACAGCCTCCGCGCCCTCACCGGCATGCCCCAGCCTCCCCTACCAGCCACAGAAGGCACAGAGACCCCAGATGAGGAGGCTGCGTGTGCAGAGCCTGCAGGCCCCGCCGAGCACTGAGTGGGCCCTGGGGACCTCCCCTGTGCGCGGCCCGCTGGTAGGGACCCTGGTGCAGGTGATGGCAGACATTGGGAGCACCCACAGTTCTCTGCCACCTGTCTCCGAGCTCCTGTACCTCAGCAGACTGCTGTGCTCCGTCTGGACTCCTCTTTCACTTGATACCTCCTTGACAGCAGGCTGGGGCCTCAGACGCCCCAGCGCATGCGGACAGCAACGGCCACCTCGGGGAGGAGTTGGGTCCCTTGTCTCCCAGCCCACCAGCCCAGGTGGCAGGACCACCAGCACCCTCCTTCCTTGAGTGGCTCTTCTGCCCCCATCCCTAGTGTGCACAGAAGGATTGGACAAGGTCGTGTGGGTAGAAGTTTGTGCAAAGCGAACTCAGATAACCATCTCCTTCGGCTATTTATTTCTGCATTTGGCATCAGTTGAAAGGCATTTATTTAAAAGGCATCCCTTTGGGGAAAAAAGTTCAAAAACATCCACAGCCCCAAGGTTGGATGTCGCGTTAGAAGTGTGAGAATACCATAGGGTTTCATGCCGGTTCTCCCTGGGCTTTCTCATGTTTTGTTGTAGAGTTCTTGGTGTTCTGTCTGTTTCCTCGAATGTTTCTTATTTCTCTTAGTAACTCTGCAAGCCTGTGGAATGATAAAGTACCTTCCTGAAAAGTTTAGATTGTTTCTAAATAAAACTGAGGGAGTTAGGCACACCCTCGGGTCCACGTGAGTGAGAGGGTGCGTGAGAGGGCGGCTGCTCGGGCCTTGAGTGAGAGCAGTACACAGGAACAGTCTTCCAGCATCGTCCTCAAGTGCCACCTCCTCTGTGTATCTGGGGACTGAGAAGGCTCCAGACCCAGTGGCCATGATGGGAATAGAAGACGGGGAAGTCATCCTCGGCATCACCTGCTACCCTGCTGTATGTGCCTAGATCCAGAGGAGGCCGGCTGCAGGGCATGTGTCCCCAGGGCACCTAGCTGCCCTCCCCCTCTACTGCTCCTAAAGACATGACGCAGCTCGTCCCAAGACGTCCCACAGTCCTTCCCCACGACCCTAAGGCTTTCTCTTCTGCTCTGCCAACTCGATCGCCAGGCAGAGGAACCCTGGCCTCTGCTCTTTGGAGAGGTCTCGACAGCTTTCCTGGAGAGGTGTCCACCAGGACAACCAGCACAGGGTCAGTGTCCACCCAAGCCCTGCCGTTCAGGTGCCATCTGCCTATTAGAGGACAGCGGCACCTCTGCCAGTCTAGATCTCAGCTCCCCAGGAAAAGCCGCGGTCACAGCACAGGGAGGGGGTGCCTGTGGGTTGGGCCTGCAGGCCTCAGAGCACCCCAGGTGGCGTGCCTGCCCCCTGCTTTCACCACCACGGCCATGAGGACTTTCCTTCCACAGAGAAGGAAAGGAGGCTGTTCAGGCAGAAATTCCATGGTCCCTGGCCAAGGACAAGCCATGACCATCAGCAAGGCTCCTTGGGAAGGGGAGGGAGCGGGGGTGAGAGATAGGGAGAGGGTCCCGAGGGACAGGGGCTCCCCTTGCCCCAGCAGCCCGCTGTGTGTCTTGATATTTCACAGGAGGGGTGGGCGGGGGTGCCGGCCAGCCCTGGGCTGAGCAGGATAGCTCAAAGCTGTGCACTTCTGGTTTTGAGATGACTCTGGAGAAGCGAGGGGAGGTACGTGGCTACCTCACCCTGCAGAGTGCCTGTAGGGAACGAGCCCATCGAAGCTGGAAGCTGCCGCAGTAGACCCAGCCCTCCCAGGACCACCTGCTGCCCCAAATCTAGTGACTTCAGTCAGCTCGGTGACCGCCAAGCCCTGAAGGAGAAGGGTCATGGGCTGGGGGTGGACAGAAGGCACCAGTCAGGCCAGGGCTTCTACCTTCTACCCCCGAAGGACAAACCTGTCCCTGGCTGTGCTTGCAAGGTCAACCCTAGGAGCTTCCTTCAACCAGGGACTTTCACTGACCTTACTGAGACACTTCCAGCCAGCAGGGACAGGTGTTCTCATCTGGAAGCTACAGGAGCCAGAGGAGGCTGCTGGTGTCCTCCAGGTCTTGGTCACCTTGGCAGCATAACCAGCCATCCTCAGGAGCACCTGCAGCCCTGGCCCCAAATGGAATGCGTGGGTCTTGCATCTGGCAGTGGAGGTGGAAGCAGGGGTCTGGCAGGTGCGGGGCCACAGCCTTCAGAAACTGCTGAACACGCAGCCCGCCTTGGTGGCCCTCCCCAAGCCCACAGTCAGGTCGACTGGGATCGCCTGGCAGGTTGGCCACCGTAACCCCTAAGGCTTTTGAAGTGGCCAGGGAGATGTGCCTGCCCCTTTCCAGATGGGAAACTCAGGCATGCAGGCGCCCCTAGCAGGTCAGAGGGGCGGCAGGAGGGTCCCCCACCCACACATGCATTGCCAGGCGCTCCAGGGGCACAGACGCGAGGCTCCCTGTGCTCTCGGAGATGCGCCGTCTTCATGAAGGCACCAGTGAACCAATCCTGACTACTCCAGATGCAATAAGTATGAAGTGTGTCATGTAGTCATGCTGACCTTGGGCGTAAACTGTAAGCGTCCTTTATGTTCCTTATGAGTTGCAAACATGTAAATGATCCTTGTCCCCAGGAGGAGCAGGGGTTGGGAAACCTCCGTGCCTCTGCCACTCTAGGAAAATACCTGCCCTTGCCCCTGTGACTCACGCTTCGTGGGTGCTGAACACCAGGGTGGAAATGGCATCTGGAACTTCCTTGTAAATTGAACTTGGCAATAAAAGAGGAAAACAGTTATCAAGAATGTGGCAAGCGGCTCCTTGGTGCTATGGCCTGGCACAGGGCACCATCCTCCCGGCGCCCCTGCCTGTCCTCCTGGTCTGCTCCCCACCCCCACCCCAGGTTTACAAGAGGCCATTGGGGCAAGTACTGCACCAGGGCTGGGGACAGCGCGCACACGGCTCATGCAGGTCCAGGTGCGGTGAGCAAGGCCCTGTTCTGCACCCCACGCCTGGTAGGCAGGTGGCTCCTGCATCCATGGATGGGACACTGCCTCACGTGGTGGCAGGGAGCCAGGATGGCTCTCCGCCAGGACGCAGGCGATGTGCTGGGGCAGGTGCAGCCCAGGACACCCCAACACCAGTGTGAGCCCTGGAAATGGATCCCAGGTTCTCCAGCTTAAGCCTGACCCAAAAGTGGCTGGGGGTTCTGGGTCTTGAGAGAAAACCCAAAGAGTAAGCAGGGCACCCACCTCACACCAAGGCTTGAGACACCGCCTGCTCGCTGCCCAGCCTGGCACTGGCAGCCATGAGGCCTGGACTGCAGAGGCTCTGGGGTCCCTTGTGTTTGTGTGCAGGCTGCTTGTCCCACCTGCAGCCTTCACTCCCACACGAGCCCAGCCTTGGGCATGTGGACCATTTCAACCTAGGAAAAGGAACTTGATAGAAGGATGCCCGGGGAGGAAGGTGGATGATGGCCTTGGGGTGGGCAGCAGCAGGGGCAGCAACTGTTGGGGGCTCAGCTACACCCTGCCCATCCCAGGATGCCGAGCCAAGGGCCAGGCACTGGGGGCAACAGCAGCATGGCACCCCCCACAAACAGAAGGAAGCAGGCCTGGGGCTCAGCAGCCCCCCCAGGACCCCTATGCAAGCCAGGCCTGCCGTGTTCTTGTGCTGCTGCTCTGCTCCAAAGCCCCTGATTGCCGATGCTCTGTTCCCTGTTCTGTACTGGACAGTGTTGGAATAATCTGGAACTTCCATTCAAAATCCAGAACCACACTCCAGACCCAGGGATCACCTGACTGAGGCCCTTGGTGCAATCCTGGGCACGAGGTAGTGCTCAGTAATAGTGGTTCTTAGCGAACATGTCTTCCAGCCAGGAGCAGGGGTGATGTCTTTAATCCCAGCAGCTGAGGCAGGAGGATCACAAGTTCAAAGCCAGCCTCAGCAACTTAGGGAGGCCTTAAGCAACCTGTCTCAAGGTAAAAAGGGCTGGGGATGTGGCTCAGTGGTTAAGCACCCCTGGGTTCAATTCCCGGTACCAAAAAAAAAAAACAGGCGGGGCCTGGCAGACTTGCGTGCTGGAGTGCTGCTCAGGTGGGTGGCCTGTGGCATGAGACCCACTCAGCAGAAGCTGCTCTCACTGCATTTCCAACTGCTAGAATTTAGATCCAGAGCATCCCCTAAAGACCCCTGTGTTCAAGACTTGGTCCTCAGCTTGGTGCTATCAGGAGGGGCTGGGAACTTTACGAGGCAGGGCCGGGTGGGAGGCCTTCAGGTCCCTGGGAGCCTGCCCTTGAAGGGAAATGTGGGCCCACCCCTTCCCTGTGCTCCCTCTCCCTCCTCTGCTCCTGGCTGTGACTTGGACAGCCTTGCCCTGCCACACACTGCACCGTAACCGGCTGCTGCAGGCCCAGAGTGACTGAAACTTCCATGACTGAGCCGGAAGAAACTTTTTTGCCTTCTCAGCTGATTATCCCAGATGTGTGTTGCAGTAACAGAAAGCTGACTAACACACCCACCCAGGTGGGAACCGGGATTCGCCCCTTTGCCTCGCCACTTCTCTGTTGCTTCTGGAGAATGCTGGGCCCCAGGGTGGGTTCAAGGTTGCTTGCAGACAGGGCGCTGCCAGCTGCCCTGCCTTGCCCCTCCCCGTGCTGCAAGGGCTCCCCTGTGGATCAGGGTTGCAGTCCAGAGCGCCAGGCCAGGCCTGGCCAGGTCTGCCTGCTGCATCCTAAGGACCCCACGGGGGATGGCAGGGGAGGGCAGGTGGCCCCATCCTGCCTGCCAGCAACCTTGAGTCCCGCACTGGAGGGGAAGGCCACTTCCCTCCAGCAGTCTGCTGGAAACTCCCTTCCCCTCCTGTCCTGCTTCTTGGTGGCACTTTTGGGTTGATGGGAAAGAAACCCTTGAGGTCTGAAGTGCTTTTCTTGGAGAAAGATGGGTTCTGAATCCTTGGACGCACTTGGACTTTCCGGGAATTCACTTGAGGGATCGATGCTGGTGTGGGCAGCTCCTCTGCCTGCCGCGCTCCGCCTGGAGCCACCTGCCACTCAGCCTGTTCCTCAGAGCAGCTGTGCTCACCTGGTGACACACCTGCCGACCACCAGAGCCTTTGTCTCCTCGGCTTTTGACTCAGCTCTTAAATGCAGTTCATTGAAAGAGGACTTCCCCTACAGTAGGAGAGTCCTGGGGCTGGCCTGGCAGAGTGGCTGGAAGTGACAGGCACAGCGCTGGGGGCCACAGGCAGTGCAGGCTCAGGGTGAGGAGGGCCTGGTCCTCCTGGAGGCGGGGGGAGAATTGGCTCTGGCAGCGCTAGGTCCTTATGGGTAAGTCACTGGGGCCACTGCCAGCCTCTTGGTCTCACGCCCCTCGCCTTTCTCCCTGCCCACCCTGCTCCAGGATGGTCTCCCTGCGAGATCTTAACTCAGTGACACCAGTAAGGACCCGATATCACAGGCCCTGGAACAGACCTGCACAGACCTCCTAGGAGGACCATGCAGCCCATGTGCACTCCAGAAATGACAGCGGCCCTGAAGGCAACACGACACATGCAGATCCGTGACATTGGGTTTTAACAGGGCCCCACCGCCGGCCACAGACTGGCCCAGGCTGGCCAGAGACCAGCAGGGTTGCAGCCCTGTTAGCACCTTTAGTAGCAGAAGGGCTGACGCCGGGGTCCCTGGAGACCCGCAGGGGGAGCGCGGGGTATCGAGAGCCGTCCTCCGCAGCAGTTGTGTCTGGTCTGACTCGGTTTCCCAGCGGCAGGCACGCGCTGTGCACACGGGCTCTCTGCGAATGGACGTTGATGGATGGAGCCCTCCTTGGCCACAGCCGCAGACTCCCAAGGCCATCCCTGCCTCTGCGCTGAAGAATTGGCCTGGGCCTGCTCTGCAAGGGCAGGATTTGAAGGCCGTGCCCTGCCGCTGTCAAGGGTTCTGTGCTTCAGCTGAGTCAGCTGCGGCTGGCATCTCCCCACCCGTGCAGGACAGGGCGGTGGCAACAGGCTGTGGGGCCAGCTGACCAACAGGGTTCAAGTCCCCGCATCAGAGCTCCAGCCCTGCGGCCTTAGGCGCAAGGGGAACTTGACGCAGCTTGGTCTCCTCCTCTGTAGAATGAGAAGGGAGGGGAGGTGGGGGCACCCAGGGGAGCACCCAGTGCCCAGCCTGGCGCTGGGGTCAGCAGCATCTGGATCACTGAGGGGCTTCAGTGAGGACGTGATGCCCAGGCCCCCAGCAACCGGGGGCAAGGTGAGCCCTGGGATGTTTAAGGTCCCCAGCTGGTTCCAGAGAGCCCCTGTGTCATTCAGTTTAGGAGTTGGCTGGACTGGGCTAAGGGGTGCTTCGGGGTGTCTGTGGGTGTTTCTGGAAGGGGCGAGCATGTGAGCCAGTGGACGGACCGCAGTGGGCCTCATCTGATTCACTAAGGCCAGGTGGAGCTCTGAGGCTGGGACGTCAGTGCCCCTGGCTCTCAGGCCTTTGAGCTTGGACTGGAGCTGCAGCCCAGCTCTCCTGGGCCTCCCGGTTGCAGGCAGCAGGTCCTGCGTTTTCTTGGCCTCCATAACCACGTGGGCCAATTCCTATAATAAATCTCTGGCTCGCTTCTACAGTTTCTTAGGAAAATCCTCACTGCGACAGCAGCCAAGAGCACAAGCAGCCCGGTCACCTCTGCAGCCCACCCTGGCCACTCCCCAGCCCAGGACCTTGGCACCTGCCTTTCTTCCCCTCCAGCGCCTCCCCACCTCCTCCTCCGGCTGTTCTGAAGTCCCCCACGCCACCCCCCCACCCCCCGGCTGCTGCTCTCTGTCCCAGCGGCCACCCATTTCCTTCCTGGCATTTGTCAGACCTCAAAGGGTTCTTGATTCTGTGATTGTTTGCCGCATTCAAAGTCTCAATCAAAGTCCCATTGTGTTTGTTTGGGGAACCTGAGATCGGGGGAGAGGACAGGGTTTACTTGATGGGTGGCCCCTGAAGCAGCAGTGGGAGCTGGGAATGAAGGGCCAGGATTCCGTTGACAGTCTCTTCACCACTGGGTGCTACTATGGGCCCCCAGAGCTCAGCCCCAGTGAGGACGCTGTGTCCGATGGCACAGGTGAGCCTCAGGTCGGGCACGCAGGAGTCCGCGCTTAAGTCTGCTGCTGAGAGTTGGCCCAGAGCGTGGATGTCCTGGCTCCCGCAGCTGTACTGCCTGGGGCCCAGCCGGCTCCCCGGGGAGCACCTTCAAACAGAAACCTGGACGCTCAGCAGGTGGGGTCTGGCAGAACTTGGAACCTGGAGTGGGCAACAGACCTGACCCCACCTAGGCAGACGACGCAGTCGCTCTCCCGTGCCCTCTCCCCAGCCCCTGACCGCGTCTCTGTGCACTTGTCTGTTCTACACATTTCATAAATGGAGTCACGCCCGGTGTGCACTATGGTGTCTGCCCCCCTTCAAGCCAAGCCGTGTTCCTGAGGTTCACCCACGCTCTAGTGTGTGCTGGTTCGCCGTTCCTTTTCATGGCTAAGTAGTATTCCACCATGTGGACGGACCTCATGGGTTCAGTCATTCATCCGTGGGGCGGTTGCACCTACGTGCTAGCTACAGTGAAAGTGCTGCTATGAATGTGCCCTCAGTGGAAATCAGAGAGCCACCATGTGACGGCCTCCGCTCGTCCTGGAGCCACAGATGTGATCCAGGGGCATCACCCCCATGGCTAAGGCCAGAGTCTACCAACAGACAGACAGAGAGGAGGACAGACTCCTAGCTCTGCCACCTGTGCCAAGGGCCTCTATTTCCTCATCTGGAAAATGGGTCTGACGGGGGGAGCTCGGCCTCCTGCCTTCCCTGGGTTCCCCTCCTCCTGTTCATTCGCTCCACATGTTCATGCTGAGGCCTGAGTCTGCAACATCAGCTCCCGTGCAAGCTGGAGTTGATGAGCAACAGGGATAGTGAGGCAGGGCCACAGCAGGGCATGTGCCTGAAGGCCACATGAGGCTTCCCGGCTGCACCGGGAGCTCTGCCTTGCTTCCAAGTGTGCTGGGACATGCCGAAGGGTTTCAGGCAAAGAAGACGTGGTCGGACTTGCACGGCAAGAAGATTCTGGACCTGCAGGTGAGGAGCACTCAGGAGGGGCCCATTGCCACACACAGGGACCGAAGCGAGTCGGAAGGTACAGCCACGCGCTGACTCCTGTGAGAGCTCCAGCCAGCGCTGAGGCTTGGCCAGGTTTCACAGGCCCGGCTCTGGCCTGTGCCAGCCTGCACCACGCAAGGCCTCTTCCTCTGGCTCCTTGGTTTAATTTTTTCCTTTTGCTCTCTGCTTCTGCTCACTGCGAAAGGACTGCACAGCGCTGGTGGCAATTTGGCAAAGGACAGAAAAAACACGTTTCCCCTCATCTCACCATCGGGACAACGCTTGTTAGCACCTGGCAGTTTCCCTTCCAGCCTCTTCTCCACACGTCTTGGCGGTTGCAGCAATACAGAGGATCCCATTTCCTGCTTTGACACGTAGCCGCCTTTTCTAAAGAACATGACAGGCTCTGTGTCAGGGTCCCTCAGATCCGCTGGTGCACTCCTTTGTAAGTCAGCCTGCAGTGAGTATCGTTGTGTGCGTCAGCTTTCTGTTACTGTAACAAGTATCTGAAATAATCAACTTAGGAAGAGAAAAGGTTTCTCTGGCTTGTGGTTTTAGGAATTCCAGTTCTTGATTCCAGTTGACCCTGTTGCTGTGGGTGCATAGCAGAGAAAAACCCCTCACCTCACGGCTGAGAAGCAAGAGAGAGGAAAGAATGACCCCTAACCCCCTTTGAGGGCACACCCCCAAAGACCTCCCACTAGGCCCCACCTCTTAAAGGACCCAACACCTCCCAACAGCAGCACACGAGGACACTTGGATCCAAAGTGCAGCAACCACGGTGCATAGCCCTTTGTCCACATCTTACGTCACCTCTGAGGCAGCAGTCCTGAGCACGGGAATTTCTGCACTGTGAGTACATAAGCCGTGTTGAAGACTCGACCACAGACTGGGAGATGGCCTTGCTGGACCGTTGGTGCTCTCGCTAGCCACGAAGGCAGCAGCGTGGCCCTAGCCCCAGCCCCGAATGCCAGCTTCAAGCTCTTCCCAGCCTGCAGCTCACGGCTCACCCGCTCTGGGAAGCCTGCTTGGACGTTCTTCCTCCGTCGGCCACATTCCCACGGCCAGATGCCCATGCTCCATCCTGGCTGCGGGTCTGACTTCTGAGCCAGAGGAGGACTCCTCCTACCCTGATTCCTGACCCCATATGCCAGCACATTTGCAGTCTACTGGATGCTGGGAAGCCACCTCAGCAACCTGTGCGGTCAGTGTTACGCTCTCTCACAAGAGCCAGAGAGGTTGAGTGACTTAGGCATGGTCACACAGCTGTCACACAGAAGCTAATGAGCACTTCCTACATGCTTGGCTCAGCTCAGCAGTTCCCAGGCCTGATCTCAGCCCAGCTTCCCAACGACCCTGCCACACTGTACATATGAGGAACCTGAGACCCAAGGTCACCTAGCTCAGAAGCAAGAGAGCGGGACCCTGGACTTTGCAGCCAGGTCTGTAAAGCTACACATGAGCAGGAATGAGTGAGGCTGGCCCTTCTCCATGCCAGGATGGCAAGGGGCATCAGAGCCCCCCTTGCCATGCCCAGGGCCAGAGCAGAACCCTCACCCACTGCAGGAGCCCTGGGAGGCCCCTTCACTTGCCCAGCGAGTTCGCAGGAACTGCTTGGAGCTGGTCCCATGGCGGCGTCTTCCCTCGAAGCGCCTTATCACCCGGCTTATCAGCTCTGGGCTCTCCCTGCCAATCTGCCCGGGTGGCAACTGCATGCCCAGGAGGGGAGGGTTGGCTTCCCCCCAGAGTTGAACACTTATTCCATGAACGCTGATTGAGTGCCTACTGTGTACAGTGCAGCAGCAGGTGCCAGGGAGTCGATGAATCAGGCAATCTGCAGGGGAGGCCAGGGGAGGGAGTCAGAAGCACATCCGTCTCCAGAGAGCCCCAAGTGCCAGGCGGGCGGGAGATTAGAGGCCCTGTGAGTGCCACTGTCCGTCCCCCACGCTCCAGACAGGTAAGTAGGCTGGCCCCAGGGTCATGGCTCCAGGAGGAGGGGCTGGCACCCTCCAGGCAGGGCTGCACAAGTGCCCACACCCTACGCCCTAGAGGCCCCATCTGCAGTCCTCCTGCCAGCAGGAGAGCCCTGGCAGTGGCCTGGCCTGCAGGCCGGCTCTGCATACAGGTCCCTGTCCAGGCTGGGATGGCCTCCTTCCCCGCCCACCGTGTAGCGGCTGCCCCAGCACAGCAGGTCTCACTCTCCAGGTCTCCCAAGGTGCTTTCCCTCGCCCTGGCCTGGACCAGGTGGGCAGAGGCTGAGACCCAGGTCCTCCCAAGAGGGGAGCAGCTGAGACTAGGGATAGCATCCTCTTCCTCAAGGCACCTTCCCAAACCACATTCCACCCCCGGAACGTCCCCAAGTGCAGCCAGCTGGGTCCCCCCAAAGCAAGAGCAATGCCTGGAGGAGCTCGGATGCCTCCTTGACCATAGGAGGGAGAAGCCCAAGCTTTCAGTCCCCCGAGGAAGACAGCTTCCCTCTGGGTGTTAGCTACCTTGATGGATTGATTGAGGTACTGGGGATTGTACCCAGGGGTGCTCCACCACATCCCCAACCCCCTCTTTTTTATTTGGGGACAGAATTTTGCTAAATTGCCAGGTCTGGCCTCAAACTTGCAATCCTCCTGTCCCAGCCTCCTGAGTTCCTGGGAGTACAGGCGTGTGCCACTGCCCCTGGCACCAACTAACTTTAATAGCCAGTGTAGCTAATCTCTGCTCTTGAAGAAAACAAGTCCTCTGGAGCTGCAGCCAACTCTTCCCTTGGTTTTCATTTGGTGCTTTCATTTATCTAGCATTTAAATGTAGAACTGCCTCTGAAATTAAAGCTAGGTTTGAGAAGTGTTGGGTTGGGGTTGGGGCAGCTCGTGGTGGAGCACTTGCCTGGCATGCGAGAGGCCCTGGGTTCATCCCCAGCACTGCCTGAAAGTGTCGGGGATTTAAAATAAATTAGTCCAATGATGGTGCTCAGCCCCGGCTGGACCACAGAGGTGGTCCTGGACACGCTTGAGATCAAGGACAGTGCTGTTGGTAGACCCACGCCCCCTGGCCCGGGAGTCCACTCACTCCACGAACTCCCCACTCCCTTCTCCAGCCTGTCCCAACCTCCAGACTGTTACTGCTCCATCTGCTGATGCTCCTTCGGGCCTTTTCATGTGCTGTTTCTTGTGCCTGCTGAACTCCTAGGCATCCTTCAAAGCCCTGCTCAAGCACCAGCTGCTTGGAAATGTAGGTCCAGCCTTCTGTGGGCTGCCAGGTGCCCCTCGGCTGTGTCCCTGCAGTCCTTTGTACCTGTTTTATTTGGGGGGAGGGGAATTTCTAAGTAGTTATGTGCTAGGCTTGGGCATTGAGCCCAGCACCAGAGGGGAAATCAGCCATCATGCTTTCTTGCCAGTATTTGGTGCAGGGATAGGCATGTGACCCTGTTCTGGCCAATGAAATGTAAGGAGAAGGAGAATTGGTGGGTAAGAAGGAAGGGCTTCCTGAAAAGATTTGTCTCCCTGATGAAATAGAGATTCTGGAGGAAAAAGCTCTTTCCCCAGCCCTATGTTCCTGAGAATGCGGTGTATGGGGCTGAGGTAACCGCATTAGGACCACGAGGCAAAGTCACAAGGCACAGAAGCCACAGCAAGAACAGGGGCTTTCTAATGCCAAAGCAAGGTCCAGGGTAGTGGAGGATAGAGGCTCAGAGGCTCGAGAGCCTGGGTGTCTCACAGTTCCCAGAGGAGGGAACAGAGGCCTGGACAGGCTGGCATAACAATACCCTGGGGCACATTACCATGGCATCTCTCACTCCCACCATGCCCACGGCCTGGGCATCAACTCCATGTACAGATGGGGAAACTGAGGATTGGAGGAAAGCAACTGTGTGAGGTCCCAGAGCTGCTCTGGGCAGAATGAGGGCTGGGTGCCTGTCCCACTGACCTCAGAGCCAGGCTCTCATCCTGACTGGTAAAACCAGGCTGCTGGGCACCCTGCCTACCCAGCCTGGCATGTGAGGGGTTATACAACGCTGTCATGCTGGGCTCAGACGGCGCCAGGGATCCTTCGCCCTTCCAGGGTACCTGGGGTGTGACAGCAGGGCCCTTCTGTGAAGAGAATCTCTGGCATCTGTTCCTAGAAGGAAGGGCCACTCCCAGTGTGGACCTGCCAGGCACAGGTGGGTCCTGGAGCCACGTGGCCACTTCCAGGAAAGGGAGGGAACAGTTAGGCAGCCTCTGTGGGCATTGGCTCTGGTGAGTCCCGGTGCCTTTGGCTGCAGCTCCTGATTCTGGAGGTGGCCAGCGGGAGACCTGGGCTCTGACGTCCCACACAGGAAGGGGTTCTTAACACGGCCCACTCTGAGCCTCGGTTTCCTCTTCTGTAATACACGCTCACAATAGTCCTTCCTTCCTGGAATTGGGCAACTTAACTGAAACCACGTGTGGGCCTGGAGAGCTGTTCCAAAGGTGACTGAACGTTATCCTGGGAACTCTGGGTGACAGAATAAACAGGTACAGTCACCTCAGCCTGCCAGCTCCTCATTGTGGATTCAATCAGCTCCAGATCAAAAATATGTGAGACAAAAATTCATCCACAGAGCAGTTTCAGATTTTTCTTTCTTTGCATTCTCTGCATAAAGCAGCAGCGTGACGCCTGTCCCATCGCATCTGCATTGTGTGGGGCATTGTGCTGCAGCACACAGCAAGTCAGGGATGAGCGCAGGTTGGATGCAAATGCTAGGCCCATTTTCATAAGGGCCTTGAGCACCCTTGGAATTTGCCTGGCTTTTGCAGTGCTGGGGAAGGAACCTGGCATCATCAGTACAGGAACCAATTCCCCAAGAATTAAAAGGACAATTGTTTGTCAGGAAAGTGTTTAGAAGAGAAAAAAATTCCCAAAGGTCAATAGTTAATCTGGGCTGGGCACAGTGGCACCTGCCTGTAATCCCAGCAGCTCAGGAGGCTGAGGCAGGAGGATGGCAAGTTCAAAGCCAGCCTCAGCAATTTAGCAAAGCCCTGAGCAACAGTGAGACCCTGTCTCAAACTGAAAAATAAAAAGGGGCGGGGCTGTGGCTCAGTGGTTGTGTCCTGGCGTTCAATCCCTGGTACCCCACCCCAAAATGATAAATCGCATTCAAGGCAGAAAAGTAAGAGGGGAATCAGACTGAACCTGACCTGAGGTCATGACCTTCTGCCTACCCTGGACCAGGGGATGTGGCCTTGGACCCAAACATGGGAGTGAGTCAGATCATAGAACCTGGCATGAAGGGTGGGCTGCCTCCGTGGAGGGACCTCATCCACCCCAACTCAAGGAGTCAGCCGCAGACTGAGAAGGGGGAGGCACCTGGGTGGGGATCTGGCTGGGATCCATCCACGAGAGTTGCTAGAGTCTCATGCCGCAAACCCAGCATGAAGCCATGCAGAGCTGATGACAGCCCTGGAGAGTCACCTGGGCAGGGAAGCTTCTCAGCCAAAGCCTGCGGGACCAGCACACGCAGACCCACACCCAGCAGCCCTGCCCACTGCAGACGAGCTCACAGCCCACTCAGAAACCACCAGAGGAAACCCACGGCCAGGGCCCAATACCCACTGCAGGTCCTGCAGGTCCCGTAGGTCCCGCAGGTCCCGCAGGTCCCGCAGGTCCAACGTCCTGCTGCAGGGAGGGCTGCTGGCTATGACACCTCCCCCAGGTCCCCGTCCCCCTAGGGGGCTCCCAAACCCCGGCACCTGTCTCCCAACACTGCAGGGAGGGTGAGTTTCGCTTTCAGAAGTGCTTGGAAGGTCAAGTTTTCTGCCTGGGTCCCCGAGAAGAGGAACAGAGAGAGCCCTTGTACAGAGGAGGGACAAGAAAACAGAACTTAAGAGTCAGCTCAGCCGGTCTGGTCCCCGTCCTGTGGATCAGGGTCAGGGGGAGTGGCTGACCTAGGGAGCTGCTCCAGGAATGCAGAGGACAGGTCCCCAACCCGGCAGGGGGTGGCAGGGCCCTCCTGGGGACAGAGGGAGACCAGGAGGCAGACTCTGGCTGCACGCGGGCCGCTGGCTTCCTCGCCCGCTGCCGCCCGGCCTCAGCTTCCCCTGTGTATGACGGGCGGGGAAGCTGCGCTTGGCAGGTAGGGCGGCTGGCCCGGGATGGGTTTGCCAGTGGCTCTGGGTTATTACCAATGAATGAAGGGCTGGACCCACAGATGTGTCACACGAATGAGCCACGGGGATCGATCCTCCTTGCTATGAATGGATGGAGAGAGAAGCAGGGCCAGGCAGCCCGAGCTCAGAGAGGGTCAGAGGCTGGGCGATGACTAGCCCCGGGCGCACGCTGACGCCACGCTTAATCACTGCCCCTGAATCACCTTTCCCTTTCCTGCAGCTGGCGCTCGGGCCCTGCCACCTGCGGCTCCTCGCAGATCAGGGCTTCACGGAAAGGCAGGCGGTGAGCTGGGTCAGGGGCGCTGCCACCTTCCTGGCCCATGGACGTCCAAGGCTGCGGAACCACAGGTCACGGAATCGTGAGCGGTAGCTGGGCCAGGCCAAGGGCACCTCTGCCCCCTCACCTGGTGCTTGCCAGCCTGCGGGAGGAGCAAGCTTCAAACCTGGCCCAGTGGTGACCAGCTGCAGTGACCACTGTGTGTCATTAGACCTCTGGTCCCACTTCCAGGAACAGGCTGGGCAGCAGAGCAGCAGGGAGAGGTGGCCCCAGGGCTCCAGCAGGAGGGCACCTGGTCTGCAAGCTGAGCCACACCTGCGCCCGAGGAGCGGGAGGGAGAGCACTAACCAGAGGAGGTGACAGGGACGCAGGCTGGTCCTGGTGATCCCCGGGCCTGGGGAATTTGGTGCTGGGGATTTTGGGCAGTTGGAGGCGAGGCAGGGGCTTTCTTGCCCTCTTGCTGGGGCCCCTTTGTGGGTGGGGGGTTGGGCCTCATCCATCTGTCCATCCATTCAGGGAGTCCCTGTGCCCAGTGGTGATCAGGCAGGTGGCAGAGCCTCCCTGGGCTGTCATTTTGCAGGTGGAACGGGGAACCAGGAGAGGGCAGCCTGAGTGAAGGGGAGCAGTGGCACTGTTTCCTCCCTGGAGGGTGCCTTTCCAGAATGCCACCACCCTGGGGCCAAGGCACCCCTGGCATGGGCCCAGCAGACCTGGTTGGTCCTAGGAATTGGCGATCGGACGCACAGGGGACTCAGATGCTTTCTGCTGTAGGGACTGGGGACGCCAGGAGCAGCCCAGACCAGTTCTCCCTCTGACTCACATGGTCCCCGAGGATGCACGTGGCCACCCCGCATGAAGCCTTCACTCTACAGAATGGGCACTCAGGACCTCTCTCCAGGAGCAACAGAACATCACCACCCCCAGTGTTGACCCCCTGGCTGCCACAGCTCCTCTCTGCAGGGCACTGTGCTTAACTAAGTGCCTCTGTGCAGGGTCTCAAGGGAGTGTGAGCAAGGACTGCTCCAACTCATTTCTCTGGAAGCAAGACAAAACAGAGAGGTTGAGCAACCTGACCAGAGTCACACAGCTCTGAGAAATGGAGCCAGGATCAGAGCTCAAAACCAAGCACTCTAGGCCCTTGTTGTTTTGGTGACAGACACCTCAGCTGCCTCCAGAAACATCTGCCGAAGTTTGTTACTGCTGTCTGTACCATGGCTGCTGCCGTCCCTGGACCTCAGGGCAGATGTCCATGGTGTATCCTTAAAGGACAGGGTTAAGAGTTTGGAAACCACAACCCCATTTTTTTCATTTAAAGGCATTTGCAGGGGCTGGAACAGTGGCTCGGTGGTTACAGCAATTGCCTGGCATGCGCGATGTCACAAGTTCAAACCCCAGCACCACGTACACAATGATGTCTCCGAACAAAGACAGCCACATGAAAAACTATATAAAATTGATTCTCTCTTAATAAAAATAAAAATAAAATGAAAGGCATTTGCAGGGGCTGGAGCGGTGGCTCAATGGTTGGGGTGCTTCCCTGGCATGCCTGAGGACCTGGGTTCAAACCCCAGCACCATGTACACAACAAAGTGTTGGAGAAAAAAAGGCCAGATGGAGGAATAAATAAAACAGATTCTCTCTCTCACTCCTGTCACTCTCTCCCACTTTGTTTACAAAAGAAAAAATAAATATAAATAAGACATTTGCATAGAACGACAGGAGACAGTTCCACATGACAGTGCTGGCATCTCCCACCCTGAAGGAGGAAGAGCAGGGTCCAGCCCCTTCCTCCAGGCTGTCTGCCTGTTCAAGATGGGGACCCTGTGTCCTGGGGAAGGGGACATCTCACAGATGGGGGTCTGAAGGCCCAGAGCATGGGAGAAATGGCAGTGCCAGGCCAGGAGGCTGGGGTCTGCCTGTGCCCAAGACACCTCCCCTTGCACCCTGGTTCCACACTTAGTGGTCCTTGTCACTGCTCCAACACCACCTCCTCCAGGAAGCTTCCCTGATGCCCTGGCCAGGCTGGTGCCTTCCTCTCCCTCCTTTGGACCCTTCCTAGAGGACAGAATGTTCTGGCCCCCTCCCTTGCTCTCCTAGGCTCTGCCATAGAAGTGGGCTGCCTCCTTGGGCCAGCTCCTGGCCTCCTCCAGTGTGCCACCCGCTCAGCGCTCACCGCTGCACTGGGGAAGGGACACCATCACTGAGATCCATTTTGCAGACAAGGAGTCAAAGCTCAGGGAGGCCAAGGCCTCACCCTAAGCCGTGGCCAGCAGGCGGCAGAGCCAGCTCCAGACCCAGCTGGGTTGCGTGTGCGGGGGGGGGGGGGGGGGGGGCTGCTGGGAGGGTGCTGGCCTTCACCACCACGACACACGGCACGGACATGAAAGGGCAAGCGGGCTCCAGAGCTGCAGTCCAGTGCAGTCCCTCCGGAGAGGGGCACAAGCACCCGTCCTAGACCCTGCACTTGGGGAGCCTGGGTTCCCCGTCACCCAGCCCTGATGGGGCCAACGCTTAGCTCACAGAGCCACTGCCTCGCCAGGCACCTGATGAAGACCATCGCGCAAGCCTGGCTTACTGGAGGTGCCACTG
>PVKS010015339.1:35978-46282 GCA_004027875.1 Aplodontia rufa | reverse complement strand
GTGGATGCAGGTGGTGCTGAACCCTCCTACCAGCAGCAATGAGCTTCTCAGAACCACCAGACAGGAGAAAGAGAGCAGAGGATATAGCATCTTACCTGCCATCCCCGCTCCATTTCAGGCAGCATCCCAGGAGGGGGCCGGCAAAGGAGGAGTGTGACCTCCTGTGGGGCCCCTCGCAGTAAATGGAGCACGTCCTATGAGAAACCCAGAGTCACAGTCAGTCACAGGGGCTGGCATCTCTAGGGAGTGTCTCCTCTCTACTCCCCTCTCTCTCCAAGTATTGCCACTTATCCTATCTTGATCTGTTTCATGGTTCCAGAGAACTCTGAAGAACACCACTGTGGGCCTAAATTCCCAACCAGCAAGGGCAATGCGGAGAGACTGGTCTGGGAGAGGCCCCACTATCCCAACCTCCAAAGTACTACAATGGGTCTGAGCTTCCTGCCATGGCTTGACTGGGATCCTGGGAACCTCTCACCTGTGATACTGTAATAGCCTCCACTTTGCTTCCTGGCTTCTCTGGTGTTATCCACCTGCCTTCCTCCATATTGCCCAAGGGTGGTCTTTCCAAAGTGCAGACATAGCCAAGTCCTTCTGCTATTGCCATTGCCTCCATGTCCCCAAATACACATCACACAGAACCTGTTCTCACCTGCTTCTGCCTCTTCCCCCAGCTGACTCCCTCCCTAGGTTCCCCTCTGCACCCATATCCTAAGCTCCCATCATGCTGAACCTATGCTCCAAGTCATCCACACACTGCCCAGGATGTGAGGCACCTTAACAGCCTGTTTCCTTTCTAAACCAAGATTTGTCAGCCTCCTGGTATTATTTTTTTTTTTTAAAGAGAGGGGGACAGTGAGAGGGAGAGAAAGAGAAAGAATAAAGCAATTTTATTTAGTTTTCATTTGGCTTTTGTTGCTCAGATACTTCATTGTGTACATGGTGCAGGGGTAGGAACCCGTGTCCCTGTGCATGCAAGGCAAATGCTGAAACTCTGAGCCACCACTCCAGCCCCTCCTGGTACTATTAACATTTCAGGCAGGAAAATTTTGGAGAATTTTTTTTTTTTTGGCGGGGGAAGGGCTTGCAATGTTAGGGAGACAAATGGATAATTCTTTGTTGGGACACAAGTTCTGTACATTGAAGAATGTCTAGCAGCATCTCTAGTTACTACCCACATGACGCCAACAGCAGCTATCAATTGTAATAATCATTAACATCTCTGAACCAGGCCAAATATCCTGACAGACAACACCATCCCTGCTTGAGAACCAATGATCCAGATGTTCCGCAGCCACCTGGCCCCCCACCATGACCTCCCAGGACTTCCACAGGATGTGCTTCTTCCCTGGCTCCTGGAGAATTGGAAACAGCATGGCTTTCACCTCTCATGACTCTTTATTTTGATGCTAGGGATTGAACCCAGAGGCACTTCTAAAGCTGGACTTGTAATTCTCCTGCCTCAGTCTCCCAAGCTGCTGGGAGTACAGGCTGTGACTCTTATTTTCTACAATCAATGTTTTTTTCTTAGCTGTCCTGCTCCCACCTGACCTCTGAGACTGCATGAACTGTTCTCCTCTGTCCTGTGTCTTTAGTCCCTCTAAGAGAATGGCTCTGAGTCAGAAGATGGAATGGATGAACTAAGATGAGACCTTCTCCCCCTCCCAAGCACACCCAGTTGTGCAGAATCTACTCTCCTCCTGGGCCCTCCAAGAGCTGCTCTCCACCTTCTACCATCTTGCCCTGAGCTCCTGGAACCCATCTGTGTGGGTTGCATGAGATTACCTATTGGGCTCAAAGGAACACACACAGGGACCAACTACAGGGAGGGAAGTCCTTGATTTCCTCTCCTTGGGCCTGCCACAGAATGACTGTATCACTCAGCTAAATACAGGCCAGTGAGTACTCTCCACCTACTCTGTCAGTTTCTGGGCTTGGGCAATTAATTACTCCTCCAACCTCCTTTGGACTTGGGAGAGTGAGTAATGTAGGTCACTGTGACCAGCCCCAGTCTCAGTCTGCTACTCTCTCCCAACAATACGTCCATACCTTTTTTAAACTCTGCAAATGATTCCATTTTCTTCCAGGACCCTCTCTAACATAGACAACATTTCATTGAAATTTTGTGCTATAAGAACTGAGAAAAATTCTCTTTTCATCCTTTCTTTCTCATTCCATTTTTATCACAGACAGGATAATCAGTGATACACTATATGTCGAAAGCTATAAATTTGGAAGAGAAATGGGGAAAGAGAGCAGAAAGAGATCCTCTCTAGTCCCTCTAGTCTCACAGCCACTTCCAGAATTTCATGTTCAGTTTCACTGATGAACCTATTGAGAAGGAAAGCTTTCTCCATGTCAGACATTTAGAAACTGAGACAGAAAGTTAAACGTGGTAATGTTCTGCCAATTACTTGCTGGGTATGATCAGTTCAGGCTCTGATTGTGAATCTCAAGAGGACTGAGTATTCCCTGCAGAGGTGGTGTTGAGGGCACTGAAAGAAGGATGGCTGATGCCAGCCTGCACACAAAGCTCTGGTTCTCATGGCCCCCAGCACCTGGAAGACGAGGCCTTCTGTGGGCCTTCCATTCACCGCCAAGATAATGTCACCCGCTGCAATGGCTCCATGCTCCTCAGCTGGCTGCCCTGGAAAGAGCCTCTTGATCCTCACGAGGTCATTCTTGAAGTGGCTGCAGCTCTCTCTCTCCATCTGCACCAAACTGAATCCCAAACCATTGGTATTCTTTTTCAGTTTGACTTCGAACTTAAGACCTGTATTTGGAATATTGATAAAAATAAATCCTTTAGTAGGTTGCAGCTGATTAGCCACAAAATGAAAATTGTCATGGAAATGAATTATTTGTTTTGCTTAGTAAGATTTTGTGTGCTGATTTTAATGACAGTCTGTTATGTATGTTACAGATTAGTGCTGCGCAATAGAGATATGGGCTAAAACATAAACCACACAAGTTGTTTTTTGTTTGTTTGTTTGTTTGCTTTTAAAGAGAGAGTCAATTTTATTGAGTTTTTCACATGGCATTCGTTGCTCTGAGACTTTGTTGTGTACATGCTGCTGGGGTTTGAACTAGCATACTAGCTCATGCCAGGCAAGTGCTGCATCCGCTGAGCCACTGCTCCAGCCCAAGCTACTGCTCCAGCCCCACAAGTGTTACTTCAAAGCTTTCCAACAGCTACATTAAGAAAAAAAAGTAAAAGGCAAAAGGTGCAATATATTTTTTTTATTTTTTTAAATTTTTGAACAACCATACAAGTTTTTAACAAAATAATATAAAATGTGTATAGATTCTGGATACTACAATTACCCCCAGGAGTGCCCCCCCCAATTACGCACTCTTATCCCGCCCTTCCCCTTCCCACAATATCTCTAAAAAAGGATTATGTTGTATAGCATTACATCTCATCTGGATTTAACACATGATAATAGACCAACTTTCTCACTGGCCAGGGTCTAGTCCCAACCTCCACAGATGAGTGGAGACAATCGATCATTAGTTCTCTGGGTTAAGCAGATTTTACTCAGCATAATTTCTTCCATAGCCATCCATTTACCTTCGAAGGCTGCAATATCATTGTTTCTAATTGCTGTGTAAAATTCCATGGTATAAATGTACCACAGTTTTTGGATCCATTCATCCAGTGAGGGACATCTGGGTTGTTTCCATAGCCTATCAATAGTAAATTGAGCTGCTATGAACATAGATATTGCTGTGTCACTATAATGTGCTGATTCTAAATCCCCTGGAAAAATACCCAGGAGTGGAATAGCAGGGTCGTATGGTGGGCTCATCCCTAGTTTTTTGAGGATTCTCCACACTGGTGCAATATATTTTAATCATATGTTTTAACTTAGTACAACCTTCACCAACTCAGCTGGCAATCAATGAAAAGAGGAACAGGGCCTCAATTCATAAACTTCAACTGGAACAGGAATGTAAGTGGCTGAAGCAGTTAGGTGGAGACGGGTAACATGGCGAATTATATTATCACCATTCTGATCTCCTTTGCTCAGTTTGAAATCAATTTTTCAAAGGTGAAGTGTACAGAGGAATAAGAGAAGAGGAAACATTTGATTTAATTAGAAGTGCTCCTCCTACATCCACCCCATTACTCAACCCTACCTTGCATTCAGTCTGTCTCATACCTTCTGCAGGTGTGCCCAAAATCTCTTTGGCAGGTCTGGAACATGCTAAGCTCTAAATCATAATGCCCTAAGGAAATCAACATTTTCAATCCAGCAGGAAACAAAATCACAAGGGACATGCAAAGAGGCAATCCATCAGGAAATGTGCAATTACGCCCCTCAAACTGATCATGGGTTTGCTTTTGAAAACGATGCTTATATCATTTTAGATTCTTGAACGTCTTCATCTCCCAAATTACCTAATCAGTCCTTAGATAATGTTAGAAATGCTTGGCTGGAATGTGAAACCAAATAGATCTGAAAATGCAAGACACCTTTATGCCAATTTCATCCCTAAATCTTATGTACAAATATTAACATTCAGGCAGCTGATCAGAAAACTGAGGAAGGCTTCAGAGCAAAATTATGCCTGGCAATCATTTTGGGACAATACTTTGCTTTCTAGAAACATGTCACATCAGCTCAGCCAGTGATCATGATCTGTGCTACTGGCTTTTTAAATTTAATTTAATTTTTTTTTTTAAGAATGCAGAGGAAGCCTTTCCGCTTTTCCCTTTTGACTCGACAATTCAAAATAAGCACATGATGACATGACAATAGTAATACTCAATTCTCTCTGCTCTTACCATCTGTCACCGAGACACAGCTCGCAGGCCTGCCAGGCAGGGCTGTTACCAAGGAAACAGCCGCACGTTCACCTCCCATCCTGTCATTAGCAGAAGGGCACTGCTGTGCAGTCCTGGGGCCTCTTCTTTCTAACACAAGTCTTACAACCTAGAAGATCGGGTGGACAAACTCAATTAATACTTCATATGGCAACCAGAAGGCATTCCCTTTGCTGAAAATGTATTTTTTTTCTATTTTCTGATGCTCCCAATGTGCTGCTTCATTTGAATCTCAAATGAAAGTCTTCAATCTTGCCACTTTGTGGTATTCAGACCCAAATTTTCAACTGCTGATTAGACTCATACACCTGGAAGTAACACATGTACCTGCACGCCAGCATTTTCAGTGCCAAACTCATCTTCCTCGCCTTCCTCACCCTTGCTGCCTGCTCCTTGTCCTGTCTAAATATTCTCTTCCCCTTTGAATTTTCTCTCACAATGTGGAGCCATCCCTCCATTAACCTTGCAGGGGCCACACTTGGAGTGGTCCAGGTTTCCCCGTTCTGCCATCCAAATACCTATCTGGTTTTAAGGCTTGTGAGTTCCCCAGCAGAAACAGCTCCGCTCTCCTCCTTCCCCTCTCCACTGCCAAAGTCCAGCTGGACTGCAGGAAGCTCCCACTAATTTGGCTTACTGTCTCCTGTCTTCATTTCCTTTCGTCTACCCTCATCATGGTTACTGGTGGATTGTTCTAACACAAATTGAACATGGACTCTTGATCAAAAGTCTCCAACATCTCCCCCCTCATTTAAAACCCAAACCCACAGGATGGCACCCAGGTGTGTGCCAAACTTTCCTCCCTGTTTCTTTCTGGTTTAATATCCTGTCTTCCTTCCTCACAGCACAGATACACTCTTGTGGTTCAAAAGTGGTTTAAAAACCAGTGGCTAAACTGGTTCAGCCACTCTGGAAAGCAGTGTGGAGAATCCTCAAAAAATTAGCGATGGAACCACCTTACGACCCAGCTATCCCACTCCTGGGTATTTTCCCAAAAGAGTTAGAATCAGCATATCATAGTGATGTGGCTTCATCAATGTTTATAGCAGCTCAATTTACTATAGCTAGATTATGGAACCAAACCAGATGCCCCTCACTTGACGAATGGATAAAAAACTTTGGTACTTATATACAATGGAATACTACTCGGCCATTAGAGAAGACGATATATGGCTTTTGAAATCAAATGGATGAAGATGGAAAGAATTATGCTAAGTGAAGTATCCCAATCTCAGAAACTCAAGGACCAAATGTTTTCTCTCATCTGTGGAAGCTAGAATACATCGGGAAGCAATATGTTATATGGCTAAGCTAATAATAACCTCAAATTGTATGAATCTTTATGCAAACGGGGATATTTGCCTAGGATACCAGGAGGCATAGGGTGGGGGACAGGGTTGGGGGAGGGTTTAGGAAGGATATCTAGGAGACTGGAGGGTGGGAATATGGGAGAATCATCTCAGAAGGAGATCTCTGACCTCCACGAGATATCAATTTAACTCAGGGGGTCTTCTGGGGGAAACAGCAACATGGGGAACCCAAGCGGGGCATCCATGACATAGCATTAGCCTTGGATAACTAAGTATATATACATTTGTTCTTGAATGTTTGACAATGTTTCCCCCTCAATTTTAACTCTATGTTCACCTTTAAAAAAAAAAAAGTGGCTAGATATCACCTGGAGGCTTGTTGAAAATGCCAAGCTTCCATTCAGGAGACATGGCTCTGCCTCCATCCTTCTGCTGCAATTGTCACTCAGCGCAAGGCCCATGATCCCACAGTGACAATTCCAACCTGTTTCCACACCAGCAGGCCAGCCAAGAGTCCTCCTAACCATGTTCATTAGCAACGGTCTCAAGAAGAGAGGCTGCTAATAAATTTTAACTGTTTTCAAGTTGTCTCAACCAAAGTCACCACAAAACAGATGACTGCTTTGGGAAAGCAAGCAAAAAGAAAGCCCAGCTCCACATAATAGTCTGCTGGAAGAGCCCCCCAAAATACTGTCTATTGACTCCTCGGTTACCAAAAAAGGGTGCTGCAAGCTCTGTAGCTCAGGACATGATAGTGATTAAAGGATCAGGCAGATTTTTTAATAGTGATTAAAAGATCAGCATGGAGATACTGCCTGGGAACAACAGGAATAAGGAATACACAGTGGATGACCACCCCAGCTACTGGCATCCTGAATTTCCAATCTCACCGTGGTGAAAAAAATCCCACAGGGTCTGGCCTAGTCCAGACCCTGGTGGGTAGAAACAGGAGGATGGTCATCATGGGCAAAATTAGGGAAGAGAGAAGGCCTGAGAACAGGTGGGTGTACTCACTGGTGAACAGAGTTGGAGCAGCCATTGAGGTGGCTGCTGAGCCAGAACCAGGCTGGAGAAACCATTTCACCCCATAAGCTCTATTCACTATCTGATTTCTAAATACAGACAAGGAACCTTAACCTCGTGAAGAGATTTACAGAGGCTGAAGTTTTTGGCTTGCTACCTCTTGAATTTCACATCCTCATAGAAAAGTGGTGGTAAGAGACAGAAGTGAAAGAGAAAAAAAGAGATTAAAAACAAATAGTCGAGCTGGAGCGGTGGCTCAGCGGTTTCGGCGCTTGCCTGGCAAGCACGAGGACCTGGGATCAAACCCCATTACCATGTACACAACTAAGTGTTGGAGCAACTAAGACCAACTAAGACTAAATAAAGTTGTTTCTCTCTTTCTCTGCCTCTCACTGTCCCTCTCTCTTTAAAAAACAAAAACAAACAAACAAACAAACAAAAAACAAATAGTCTTTCCTCCAAACCCCTGGCTGCCTCTTTCCTACCCAGAGGCAACTGCAGCTTCTGATGTTGTACAGGAAGGCTCTGGAAGGAAAGGAAAACCGCTGGCCAGGGTACACTCACCTGACCAGGACCCTTGAGGTACTGTACAGCCTGCTTATGGGTGAGGCCAGACAGACTTACTCCATCTACCTGCAGCACTCGGTCACCTGGGAAAGAAACACATGTCATGTCCTGAGTCCCTGGGGCTGCAGAAAGGACACTTCTGCAAGGTTCCTGCCCAGTATCCTCCATGTATCCTCAAGGAGTGGGACAAAAGGAGAGCTGCCAGGTGTCTCTGTGGAGTCAGCGGGAATCCTGCCTAGGCCTGGGCATCAGCTGCCACTCTGAATACCCTCATTCTTCCTGCTGAGGGATAAGGCGCATCAATGATATGAAAGCCTTTCTATTATTAGCTCACAGGATGGCTAAGCCACCTCTGTTCAACCTTAACCTTCCACCTGTTTTCCTGTGAAATCCTTTTTGGAAGTATTTTTAAGTTGTTCAGGGGTAGTATTTATATCTCCAGGAATTTTTTTTCAGTTTCGAAAAAGATCAGGGAGACATGATTGATGCAGAGGACACTGAAATTCAAGGGAAAATGGAGAAAAGTAAGATCCTAGGTACCTTTTCTGGCTCAGTTCTGGCAGTTTAGGAATATAATCAGTCCCTTCCTGCAGTTTACTGAGACGTGAGCCAGGGCACAGAGAAGGCTCATTGTATTTCCCTAAAACACTGAAGTGTGTTGGGAGGGATACAAATGCCTGCTCTGTCTTCCTAGGGAAGGACGGAGAGAAGGCTCACTGTCCTTCCCATACTAAACTGGGGTCACCAATGACAGCTCTGTTCTCCAAGGGAACTAGTACTCTTATGTGAAGGCAGCAACAAGGGTCTTTCACATATCCTATTTTATATCATCTTATGGACAGGGCAAGTTTAAATCCTCTCCTTTCCAGGTGAGAAAATTGAGCCCTAGAGAGACAATGATCTTCAGGAGTTTCCAGAGCAGGAGCAGGGCAAGGCCTGAAGCTGCCTCTCCCAGTCCCAGAACACAGAGCTCCCGCATGACTCCAACCCTCACCCTGAAGGATTTGTCCCTCCTTGGCAGCTGGGCCTCCAGGAGTAATGGATTTCACGTAGATTCCTCCGTAACGCACGCTTGTGTTAATGCCACCCTGAAAAACAAGGAAAAACTCACCACCCATCAGCCACCTCTTGGGAGGACCTCCCCAATCTCTCCCTAATGAAGGAAGCTCTCTCCTGCCCACCATCTACCTATCTCATTGCCTCATCTCCACTCAATATTCTCCTCTATATTCACATGTGTAAACTACACTCTCTGCTGAGCAATGAGGTTGGGTGTTTTCATGGAACATAACAATATAAGCAGAGTAAGGGTGCTGAACTGCAGCCCCAGCCCAGAGCCCACAGGTGGCAGGTGCTTGGTAACTAGAGTCATGTAGGTTGCACACCTATCTCTACAGGTAACAACCAACACATAGGTGGATTTGTTGATAGGCTTGAAGATTTGTGTCTGGCACATTTTATGTGCTTGTAGATATAAAAATAGAATGAAACTACACCAGATTCTGTAATTTTTTTTAAACTTAATAATAAATCATGCACACCCTATAGGTCAGAAGATAAAGATCTAACTCTATCTTTTTCTTGTAATTTACTTTACGCATGTAGACATACTTATAGGCAGAATTTTTATCAATAGGATTGTATCATTCTTGTACAGTTTTTAATGCCTTCCTCTTTACCCTTTTCTTGCCTCTACCTCCCACCCCCCACTACAGGAAACATAATAACTTGCAATAACAGGGTAGATTTTTTTATGTCCTTCTGTATTTTTTTCTATGTTCATATAATCATATAGAAAAGATTAAACAAAGGTCTGACTAAGCTTCAAGATGGACACTCAACCAGTCTGCTGAATGACTCTGCTGTACTTTGGATTTGAATTGTCACTAAGTGCCCATATATTAAAGGCCTGGTCCCAGAGGAGGAAGAAACTTTAAAAGGTGGGCCTAATGGAAGGTCTTTAGGTCTTTGGAGGTGTGTCCTCAAATGGGATTGTGAGACTTCATTGGTTTTTGGTTTTTGTTTTTTTCACTTCCCAGCCATGATGTGTGGGGTTTTGCTCCACTATGTGCTGGCCTAAAGAAATAGGGCCAGCCAGTCATGGGTTGAAACCTCTAAAACTGGGAGCAAATACAACCTTTTCTTTTTATTACCTGATCATCTTGGGTATTTGTTATAGTAATAGAATGTTTACCAACACAGACCCTGGGGCCTGGTGTAACTTATTTCAACCAATTCAAGACTCCTTTTTGAAAATAGGCTTCCAGAATTGCTAATGCAAAAGCTCAAGGCAATCAACCAACAATAAGGGGCTCGCGAGCTACCTCATGAGCCAGCCACAGACATGCACTTGGTTTTGCCTTGCTTGGTGGACTTACACCTTTTTTGACCTCTATATGTCTAGCTCCTTCAGTTCCTCTAGATGTTTCAAACTGGAGAACTGGTGATGAGGTTCTCCCTTTCTAATCGAACAGTAACTTCTGGGGTTGGGGATTTAGCTCAGTGGCAGAGCACTTGCCTAGCACATGCAAGGCCCCGAGTACAGTCCTCAGCCTTGAAAAAAAAAAAAAAAAACAAAC
>PVKS010015339.1:0-35878 GCA_004027875.1 Aplodontia rufa | reverse complement strand
AGCAGAGGCAGCTTTTGTTCAGTTGACTTGTAGTCACTTTTTCCAGTGTTTTTGCCAGTGTAAGCATAATTGCATTAAACATCTTCACATATACAGCCTTGCTTAGAAGAATTCTCATTTCTATTTCTATGGGCCCAAGGATATGTGCATTTTTCATTACAGAGATATTGCCAGATTGCATCCCTATGTAAATGTGCATATAATTATTCATATTTCTTCCAGCTTTGTAAGACAGTACCCTTTTTCTGCATCCCACCAGTTATATTTGGACAAGTTGATAGTTATAAAGTTTCATTTTAATTTAATTTGTATTCCTGTGGCTTCTCATAGATGTGACTGTCTTTCATTTGTTTAATGGCTATTTGGATTTGAGTGAGACATTTCAACAATTATTTTTGCAATTAAATTTCTCCCAAGAAAATCAAACTTTCTTAACCAGCCAAAAGAAATCACCAATCTCCTCTTAGCATGTATATGTGTATGTGTGTGTGTGTGTGTGTGCATGTATATGTATATATATGTATATGTGTATATATAGCACATACATACATATATGAATAATCTAAAATTTAACAAGTTTTTCAGAAAAGAAATAGCTATGTTTGGTGTTTGATAGAAGTGCTATCCCAAGCCAAGAATAAATTGTACCATACTTGGTACCAGCTTGCTCACTCCCTATGGATTCATGATCCTTATTTCTTGGTTTTTTTGCTTCCTTAAAATCATATACTGACAAGTTTATTGCAGGCTGATGGTCCAGCAATCTAGGGATCCTTGCTCTAGGGGTACAGATTATCATGTAGAAAAGCAAAGAATACCCTCCATTCACTCTTTGGTTTCTTTTGGAAGTGTTTATTAGCCATGACATTACTTGTTGAAAAATCTGACTCTATTTTCAGTCAACAATTAAAAGCAACCGTGACATTGTTGAAATCCAGACCCATTCCAAAGTCTGCAGGTAAATGAGTTATTTTTAGTGCTCAGTAACAGGAGCAGTACCTTCCAATCTCTGACCTGTGACCAAGGTTATGGATCAACTCCCTCTATAGGGTTCTGCAAGACCTCAGAAACCAAATACAAAGTGCATGTCTGGGCAGAAGTCTTACAGAATGAACTTTGCCTTGGTCCTTGGAGGACAGAGATCAAGGCTCCACTATGATCCTGCTTGTGATGAGGGTGGATTTCACCCCTTACCATTGGCCTGTATCCCGAAGCCCCACTTTGTCACTCTCTGCTTACTTTCCAGCTTAACCTGAGCCAGGATGTCACCTGATTCCACTTACACTGCTTCCTCATAGTTTATTTGCTTGTTTGCCTCCTCATAACTGAAGTCCTTAACATTTAACTTGCTTTACCTAAGGTTGCCTTGCATCTCCCTGATTATCTCTGAACACCCATCCCAGCGGAAGGCTTGCACTGACTTTCTTGGTTCACCCACTTCCTGTGTACAAGTGGCACATTGGGAAGTAGACAAACCAAGCTCAGCAAGGCTCCATAAGGACATCTTTTGAACTGTGTTCCAAACCCTCCTAACATCTCTTACTGTCACGCTGAATCCAAGTGTCCCATCTTCTTTAACCAGCTCCACACAGTAGATGTCACTGGTATTGGTTTCTGAAGGTGATGGAGGACAAGTAGAACCAGCACCCTGCCTCATACAAAGAAACAGAAGAAAATAAAGCATGACTCCTGATGTGCTTATGACTCCTCTTATCCATCACCAGTTGCCAGGAACAGGAAGCATTATACCCAGAAAGAGCATAAGCTGGCCAACAGGAACCAGTATTGTCAGTTCTACAGTATTGTCAGTTCTTCCCCATGTGATGTTAGCCAAGTTGCTTAGATTCTCCTGCTTCATTTCCCAGTCTATAGAATGTGTAGATGAGATCCTCTCCTATGACTGACACCAAATATGCCCAAAGCATGGCAAAGGATCAATAAATATAGGTTACTTCCTGTTTCCACTCATTGTGCAAAGATACATGCTACAACTGGCATTTGCTGGAAACCTCACACAGGATACCAGCCAACTGATGTCTGATGGAAACCTCAGGAGGACAATCATTCCGAGCAACAGTGGCCATGTTGGGTCTTTAGTAGACAATAGTCAAATATTTCAGGTAAGAGAAAAATGATCATTCCACATACCAGGTATTTGACTTGGTTCTGTGACAATAACTATATAAGATTTTGTCATTCATTCATCCAATCATACACAATTTATTGAGCACCTATTGTATCCCAAACTGCTATGGTTTGAATGTCCTCTCCAAAACTCTTAGAATTTAATTTCCATCTTGACCACATTGACAGGTAAAACCTTATAGTTTGATTAGGGTATGAGTGCACAATCCTCATAAATGGATTACTATTGGGGTGAATGAGTTATAAAATGAGAAAATGTGTCCCATTTTTCATTTCTTTTTTTTTTTTTTAAGAGAGAGGGACAGCGAGAGAGCCAGAATCATTTTTTATTGAGTTTTTCACATGGCTTTCTTTGCTCTGACACTTAGTTGTGCGCGTGGTGCTGGAGTTTGAACCCATGTATTTGTGCATGCTGGGCAAGCGCCGTAACCGCTGAGCCACTGCTCCAGACCCCCATCTCACTCTTTCTTATGCTCATATTTGCTCTCTCACAATGTGGTACCTTCCACTATGTTGTAGAAGGCCCTCGCCACATGTGGTCCCTCAACCTTGAACTTTCCAGGCTCTAGGACCATGAACCAAATAAATTGGCTGTTTATAATTTACCCAGTCTGTGTTATTATGATACAGCAACAGAAAATGGACTAAGATGCAGGTAATACACAAGTTCCCGGGGAGATGGCAGTGATAAGACAGACCTGCCCATATTGAATTACTATTTGGTGGGGCAGAAACTTTTAACAAAGAGATTCCTGATCAGTTAACCAAAAAGTCCTTGTGTAATAAGTATGATAAAGGTCAAGTTATCACCTGGAGTCTCAGAGACATAAGTACATGCAGCCAGTAAGAAGAAGAACTGAAATGTGAAATCAGGTCTAGACAAAACAAAAGCTTAAGGAACAGTGATTGGAGTCTCAGCAAGGAACGGGAGGGAAGAAAGTCAAGGGTGTTCTGGGCTGGGCTGACCATCACTGCCAGGCAGAAAATGCCTGGGTTGCTGTTCATATTCCACATGTCCCTAGAAGATGGGGTCTTTTCTCCCATATTCCCTCTCTGCTTAATACTTTCTGGTCCACACTGGAAAATACTTCCTATGCATTGGAAAAATAAGCAAGCTGAAGTAAATTAAAAAATTATCAATCCAACAGAAGATGCTCTAAAGACATTGATACAGTAGTAGATAAAGCCTCAATTCTTCTAGAGACTCTCCACACCTTTTGGTCTGATGAGGTATTCTGTTTAAACATTAAAATTGAAAGCAAAACAACTTCCACAGGTGAGAGTTTAAATTCAGCCATGACACTGAAATTTACCTGGCCACAAAAATGGCGATGTGACCCAGAAGAGCCTTGATTGCACAGATCTGATAGCCTGTGCCATGGTTAGCGACAGCTTTGGAACACTATTGCTTACATATCAGCTTTCCCCAGAAACCAGTCCAAAGGTTGAGACCCACAGAATCCTCATCCCAAAGCCTCCTCTGCCCTGTCTCCTGTGAGAAGGAGCCTTTTAAAGAGCAGTCCAAGGGTGCTCCTTAGATCCAAACCCTAGCTCTCACTAGCTCCCTGGATACCTTGGCATGATCCTTTCGTCCATGTGCCTGAAGTACACACCACCTAAAAAGATGTGGCAATAGTAATGATCTCATAGTATTTCTGATGTGGCACGAAACGTTCATGAGATCATACATGTAAAGTACCCAGGGCACCACCTGACACAAAGATAAGCACATGAATGTCAGCAACTATTATTCTTTGCTGACTCCCTGCATGGATGGGACTCCTCCTGGGATGCGCTGTCTGAGTGAGAACCATGGCCAATTAGGAAGGCCCTTAACATTCATGAATCCCCACTGCATGCTAAATCTTGGTGACTGAGTTCAGAACACGTTACCCCAAAATATGGCTCCTCAGCATACTGAGTATTTAAGTTGAAGGAACCTGAAAAACAGAATGAGTAGAAAGATCTCTCTTAACTTCCACTGCCCTAAAGCAAGTTATAAGGCTTAAGGCTTTCCTGGCCTTAACCTGAAGCAGGGAATGAGACCCTCATATGAAAGATGCAGCTGGAGGAAGGAGTACCCTTAACTCCAAAGATAATGGACGCAGAGAAGGAACTCAATTAAAAGGCCTTGCTAAAGGTCCCCCAGGTGACTCAGACCCTTTTCCCTATCACCTTTCTCCAAGGCTCTCCATTCATCATCAAATCTACTATAATGTACACTCAGGTTTAACAGTTTCTGCAGACTTCCACTTCCTTCCAAAAGCTCACACAACGCTTGTATTTTTTAACATGTGCATACTTTTCTCTTGTTAGTCTGCCTTTTGTTACAAGGGTTCCAGCCAATGAACCTATGAAAAAGATATTTTTCCTTCTGTACACTGGGCATAGCAGTTTTGTGGACAGGCATCTTTCGCTCTGCTTGCAAAGAAGAAATGAGTTTGAAAGGGGCAGCATGATTTGTCTGCTTCAACCAGAGCTGCAGAAAGAATGAGAGGCACTCATGGTCAACCTGGGTAAGGGAGGAGGATTAACGCCAGGTCTCTTTTTTAAGGGTTTTGGCAGTCTTTAAAGAAACTAAGATGAAGCTGAGCACCTGAGACTAGAAATGATGGAGGCCGTTACCACTCCTGAACATGGGAAAGAGGAAAGAGTGGGTGAACAGAACTTAGAGAGTTCTCTAGGGCACAGACTGCCTGATAGGAGCTGTGCTAATCAAAACAGGGACAAATCTGTGTCAGTCCAGGGAGAGTAGCATGTCCTAACTTGTTCTGCAACTGCAGGCCCCTGCCAGGGCTTCTAAAGGGCACAGAACGAAAGCTGACATGGTCTGTGTGCATCAGCTGAAAGGGACTCAGAGCGAAGGGAGAAGGTGGGTCTGGAGAGGTCAAGGTGGGCGCTCCCACCCACTGTTCAAGACGGCAGCTGGGGGATGGCAGAAGCAAGTCACTGTATGTCAAAGTCAGGCCTCAATATCTTTCTCTTGGGGTGGTAGTCAAGATCAAAGCCACCTAGCTGCCAGCTTGAGGACCAATTAGGAGCCAAGATTATGAAATGTTCATGTCTTGCCGTTGGCAGCAATCAATTTCCTCATGTTGTTATTGCCAATAAAACTTATAATTAGTGGCTAAGGACACTTTAGCTTCCAACATTGAGCCCTGTGGCCCAGGCACTACGTCAGGAACTCTTGTCTCTGCCCTTTTACATTCTTCTCAACAACCACATGGTGCAGGCGTTTGTTCACAGTTGAGGAAGCTGAGGATCAGAGGGGTTAACTAACCCCCACCACCTGACATGGCACATAGCACAGAAGGATCAGGAGCTGGGCTGGATTCCACAACTTATTCTCTTGCCTCAGAATTCTACAAAGAGAACCAAGGGGATGACCACCTGTAATGGCAGATGGGAAAGCTGAGGCAGTGAGCTCTGTACCTGAGCCACTTCCTGCTCTCTAGTAGTTCTGTCTTGGTCCTGGGGGGTTTGTGATGATAAATTTCCCTGCTGACAGTTGCTCAGGATGTCTGAGGAGAAGACCTCAGAATTTGCTGTGCTATTCTTTTCTTCACAGGGGTTATTTCCACAAACACCTACAAAACAAGCCGAGAAGAAGTCAACAGCTTGAAAAGACTGGCATCTCAGAGTCATCTCTATATGGGGCACAGAGTTTTCGTTCCTTCAGTGACAGATAGACCTTATACAATAGTGAGAAATCATGTGAATTTAGCACCTTACAAATGATGTTGCATTTAGAACACAAAAAGGAAATATTCTGGATGTGATTCAGAAACCTATAAACAGGTCACTCGTGTGACCCAACTATTAAAATAAGAACCAAGGTCAGCGAATAATGCCAATTTCCTTTTATTAAACTCCTGTCATCTAATAGGGTGAGAGGTGAAAAGGAAAGGTGAGATCTTTCCATTCTCTCAACAGGCCACTGGGAGGGTGTCATCCCAGTTCAAACATGAGAAAACAGTGAAGAGAATTAAGAAGCTTCCCCCGAAATCCCCCCATTCTCACGTCCTGTAACTAGAACGTGAAACTGCTCTTAATCCTGGACTCTCCCAAAGACCCCCTGTGATCAACATTTGATCCAAATACCATCCTTTTGGGGAACTTGTTAACAACCTATGGGTTCCCATGGGTAAAAACTGAGGCACTGATTGCTGCTGCTCACCCCAAATCTGAGCCTGACCTGGCATCAAACAGAGACAAGAACATGAGGTGGAGAATCAATAGTAAGGCTTAGACAAGACAGTTAGCATTTCTGAACCACAATTTTCTTTTATCTAAAATAGAGATAATATTAATAATATTATGGTGTTTTGATGTTTAGAAATTATTTATGGATATGGGATTATATATATATATTTATTTACCATTACATACATATATATAGCATATTATGAAACAATGTATTTAATGTAGACATGTTAATAGTAATTGCTCGGGGCTGGAACGGTGGCTCGGCAGTTACGGCGCTTCCCTGGTATGCGCAAGTACACGGGTTCAAGCCCAAGTAACCCACGTACACAACTAAGTGTCAGAGCAACAAAAGCCATGTGAAAAACTCAATAAAAATTGATTATCTCTCTCTCTCTCTCTCTCACTGTCCTTCTCTCTTTAAAAAAGAAAAAAGAAAAAAATGGTGATTTTTGTTTGTTGAGCAACAAACATATTGGAGGAAGGCACAATGACTGGAATTTCTTTAGACCTGGGTATATAAACATATGGGTAGATTCGCTACTTTGATACAGACTCTTTAGCCCCTAGGGAAATGCCCAAAACTCACATATTAAATGAACTGGATTTGAATGAACTTGATTTAATACATCAGTGTCTGTGTGTGTGTGTATTGCTAGGAATCAAATCCAGGGTCTTGTACATGCTAGGCAACTGCTATACCACTGGGTCATACTCTCAGTCCCAGTGAATTTGGTTTGAGTCATTCAAAGCCAAAGGTCTTAGGTAGAGAGTGGGGGGCAGGGCACCATTTATATAATACTGTATTCCTGGCCATTTTGTTTCAGAATCTACTGTTATTGTCCTTCTGGCAACATTATGAGCATCTGTTCATTTTATTTCACACCTTCCCTGGAAGAGGAGACTGTGACATGACTGACTTGAAAGGCCGAGCCGTGCAACTTGCGTCCTATCTAACAGAAACATGAGTGAGGAGCCCTTCTGTGGGTGATTAAAACCCAGTTTATGGCAGACCTTGATGGCTGCTCATAATGGGACATTATCTGGCCACTGACCTCCAATCCAAATGGGCTACTTCAACAGCGACATAACTAGACAGAAATTCATGGCAGTCAAAAGTCACTGTCCAGGGAGGCCCGGACAGTGTCACTATGGAAACCTCTTCCTCCAGCCATGGTTGAGCTGCAGAAGGAACTCCAAACTGACAAATGGCCATATTCTCAACAGGTGACTGGAGTCAGAGGTGAGAGGATGTGCAATTCTCAGACATTGTGGGGGAAACCCATTGTCTAGAATTCTAAGGTGAAGCCATGGTTTAAATATTGTAGACCTTAGGTGCCTTTTTTTTGGCACCTGCCCCATCACGACAGGCCATCTTTGAACTACAGTGAATTGCAATTTGATTATCTGCATTAAGTTTTCTGACAATAAAAGGGACAGATCAAGCGTCCCTTTCAGAGGAGAGTATAGAGGAAAATTCAAGGCTTGCTGAACTGCCTCTGGAAGAAATGTCAGTACTGTGACATCCACTGGAGACAGGGAGCCTGAGCTCAGCCTTGTGCATGAGCTGGGGCTGGCCTCTGGGGAAGCTCCAGCTGCAGGGTGAAAGTGGTACAACTGAGGCCCCAGCATTGCCCTCTCACCCTATCCCATCCCACGGCTTCTGGATCAGGAAGCAGCAATGCCTGGGAAAGTCATCTGTTGACAATGTGCACACATGTAAGAGCAGGAGTGTGTGTGTGGTTTTCAGAGGGCACAGCAAATGGGGTACCTGAATTTAGGCCTAGAAAATGATGGTTAGTGTGATATGAAGCATTTCTGTATATAAGGAGAAACTGAACAATGCCCCTGGAGGGTGAGGAGGCAAAGCATGAGCCTCAGTTTGCAGTTAGTCTGACTTACAAGATCACCCAACCAAAACAGCATCCATGGTCCCGGAAACTTGGTTAACATCCTCCCCACATTATCTCCATCCAGCTTCCAAACCTGCCCCATAAACATCATAATAATATTCTTTGATATAATCAGTTATTGCTCTCTGCTTATCTAAAGGATGAAGAAAAACATCTTTAAGAAGCAAAACCTTGGGGCTGGAGCGATGGCTCAGTGGTTTCGGTGCTTACCTGGCAAGCACAAAGACCCGGGTTCAAACCCAACACCACTGGGTACACAACTAAGTGTTGGAGCAACGAAGGCCATGTGAAAAGCTAAATAAAGTTCTTTCTCTCTTTCTCTGTCTCACTGTCCCTCTTTCTTAAAAAAAAAAAAAAGAAGCAAAACCTTTACTCTTTGGGTCAATAAATAACAAACACACAAAGTAAGAACTGCATTTTTGCTGAGTGAATTCAACTTCAAGATCGGTGACAGTCTTATTCCCAGCTGTTCAGGTGATTGCTACTCCTAAGCCAAAACGTGGAATCCAGGAACAGCCACTTTGAATAAGGATCTAAGTGACAATGAGAATGTCCTCCACATCATGCAGGGAGAGTGGGCAGAAAAGCACACAGTGTGTGTGTTCAGCCAGGCCTAAGGAACAGAGTAAGTCACTGCCTTTTGGAAGGATAAGCAATGACAGCCTACTCTGCCCCGGGAAGTGCAGAGTTTATTGAGTTGTCAAACAGTTCCTCTTTGCAAACCACTACCACAAGGAAAGAACACAAAAGACCTGCTTAGAGTTTTGTAGTCCGTTGCCCATGGTTATAATGTTCTCCTGAAAACAGAAGAGGATCTTCAGTTTCTCAAAGCAGGTGAACACATACCTTTTGACTGAGAAATGATTAATTCTATGTTGTCAGGAGAATTCTGAATCATTTTAACAGCCATGTTGAAGGTGAAGCCCTCCAGGCTGATGTGATTCAAGGCTAATATCTGTCCTCCTAGAAAAATAAAACATCTTGATAAACCCATCAAAGTAAAAAAGGGTGGTGGTTCCTTAAAACAGCACCTCCGGAAATTTAACAATAAGATGTACCTGGTTTGATCTTGTTAGCTTTTTCTGCTGGTCCCCCAGGTATAATAGAAGATATAAAAATGCCAGAGTTAGCTTGGTCTGTATCTTCTCCCTCATTAATGACAAAACCTGTAATCCAAGATAGCATGTAATGGTAAGGTGATATTTAATAACTTCACAACTGGGAGAGGCTAGGTTGTTTGCTTGAGCTCACACAGCTGCCAATTGGCATAAGTGATATTTTTATCTGGGTGCAATACATGGGGAAGAGTGTATTCCTCCCTTCAGCAATCACAGCTAACACTAGAAAGGCAGCCCACCAATGCGTGCTGGATTTTTCTGCAGAAGATAATCAGAGATGGGAAAGAGATAATTTTTAATCAAGTACTCTATTTCAATATCTTCTCTCTTATGTGATTAGGGTTTTCAAATGTGATCAATAATAAGATGAGAAAGACTGACTATTCCTCCTCATCACTAAGACTCTACATATACTAGGACAATGTTGTTATGTGGGTATCAGAGAGCAATATTTTCCTGTCCTGTGCTTAGATGCACACCCAAATTGTGTTAGGGCCTAACCTACAGGGAAATTTTTTATTTAAAACTTCCATTGTTCTTTATGGGTACTTCAAGGGAGGAAAAAGCAGAGGTGATTGACGAAAAGGGCAAATTGAGAGAAAAGGGGTAAGGAAGGGGAAATAGAAAAGTCACAAGGGAAAAATAATACACACACATGCTCCCTCTGCCAAGGAAGAGAGGCTGGGTCTCACCTGAAGAGAGCCTGCTTACCAAAGCCACGATGGGGGTCATGACTCAGCGTCACATACACAATTTCTCGACCAGGTTCAGCAATAACATTTTTTCTTCTGTTATTCCATACCCCTGGAAGGAGAATAAAAACACCATATTGTAGGTTTACCCCAAATTATTTAATTAATTGGAACCCAATATAAAAGAAGGGAACAATCCCCTCTGCCCCCACCCCACACATAAGCACGCACACACACACACACACACACTGAGATCAAAGGTAATTCACGTTGAATTTCCCAGCAAAACTCAGAATAGATCACTGAGCACTTCCACTGGGTCACTGTGGGTCAAGTTCGGGCTACAAGAGCAGAGGCCCGGGAGGATGGGCTATGGTGCCTCTTTTCTATCTGATTTTTGATAGCTTTTTTGTTTGTTTGTTTTCCTTTGCTGGTCTTGGGATAAAATGGAAGACGAGCAGGGATGCACTTGCTGGCATTGTCAACTAAAATTAAAAATCTGTATTAAAGACTTGATCACTAGCTTGTGGTGCTACTGGGAGGGGTAAAAATCTTTAAGAGGTGGGGGGGCTTAGTGTGTGGAAGTTAGGTTCACTTGGGGTCTGCCCTTGAAGGGCTACTAGGATCCCAACCCCTTCCTTCCTCTCTTTTTTTGCCTCTTGGACTCCATACAATGAGTAGACCTCTTCTATCCTGTGTTCATGTCATGGGACCACAGGCCCAGAGTAACAGAGATGAGCAACCATGAACTGAAACCTCTGAAACCATGAACCAAATAAG
The DNA here is from genome assembly GCA_004027875.1 of Aplodontia rufa. Classification (NCBI taxonomy): domain Eukaryota; kingdom Metazoa; phylum Chordata; class Mammalia; order Rodentia; family Aplodontiidae; genus Aplodontia; species Aplodontia rufa. The sequence goes on along the minus strand of PVKS010015339.1, from coordinate 25,027 downwards.
CCTTTCCTCTTTTTTAAAGTTTATTTATCTTGGGTTATTTGTTATAGTAAAGGAAAGCTGACTAACACAGGCTTCTAATAGTCAGAGGATGGGTGACAGGTGCCCATCTGGAGAACTTCCCTAGCTTGATCTTGAAAGCAACTCAAAGTAGAGCCCTACAGCTGTTCCCAGAAAGCTGAGTCCTGCAGTTGGGGTTTCTTATGCTTGTCATAAGCACATGGAAAGACTCCCCACTGATGACCCACCACTACCATCTTTTCACATTTCTCCCTCCCTCATGGAACATGACGGAGCCTGGCAGACATTTAATATAGAGAGCTGCCTGGTGTTATTATAGATCTCAGGCTTGATGCTTATCAAATATAAATATTCTCCCATTTATGGAGTCAAAGAGTTTACATTCAATTTGGAACTTGCCAGGAAGAAACTGCTATCTTCCCTCTGTATGTTTTGTGGGGAACACTAGGAAATATTCTGAGCCTTGGAGAAGCAGCCTAACTAAAATGGATGGTGCATGTTCCTAAACACAACTCCATAATGAGTACTCCCTCTGTGACCAGAGAGCTGGAAACCGCTTCACTAAGCTAACGCACTTCAGATCCACATATCCAGCCAAAGACGTACACTAACTGGGAGAGCTTCTCCTTTAATTTTGAGAATAATTTTAAAAGTAAAATGATTGCAAACTTTATTTGGGAAGCAAGCTGTAGTGGTGACAGAACATCAAAAGCAAGTGTCACATGTAAGGGTTCCTTTACCCAAACCAGACCATGGCCGGGTCCATACCTGTGCTCATGCTCTGAACAGGCATCCCAGAGAGAGGGTCACAAGTCATTGAGTTCTGGATCAAAGAGGTGCTGTCCAGCTGTTCCTGGCCACAGCATGGGCTGCAGAGAAAGGTTACATTTGAAGGCACACCTCAAAGACAACTTCTTAGGCATTTCTGAATATGGACAGTGGGGAAGACATACTACTGTTGCCTGACTATCCAGCAGCTCCACAGACATGCCCCAAAGAAGGCTAACCTAGTTACTGGTTTTAAGGTCTTTCTGGCACCAAGAGTTCACTGCAATCACCTGAATCTCATATGAATTTCCCACTATCCACCTTTGGGTTGGATATGCAGCTGCTGAATACCTCCCCATTTCTTCCACCATGAAATAGGGATAATCTTCCTATTTCCCAGCTTTGTAATGGCACCCAAACCATGTAAGTATAAAGAATGACACTCTTTGAGGGTCCAGATGTTTTCTTTTTTGCTCTTGCTTTTAGCAGAAGGCTCTTATCAGGACCAATCACACTCTGGAGCACCCCACATAGAGGTGGTGTCTCCCTAAGGACTGCACAAAGCCATTTACCTTCTTGATCTTTGAAGGTACTTGAGATGTATTCCCTCTCCCAATCACACACCGAGATCAGAAAACTTTGGTGCAGGCATTCAGTGGCCTTGGCTGAACGGGCAGTGGAATGGTTTGGATGTGCTTAGTCCCGAAAGAGTTCATGTGTTGGACACTCGGTCGTCAATATGGTGTTGGGAGTTGGTAGAATCTCTAAGAGATGGATCCTGCTGGGAGTGGTTAGGTCACTGGGGACATTGACCTCAGAAAGGATTAAGAGGTTTCCACAGAGTGGACTATTAGAAAAGAGTCCATCCTCTGTCTCCGTATTCTTGTGGTCACAATGACATTTCCTTCTCACATGCATTCCCACTGTGATGCCACATGCCATGAGATAACACAGCCAGTGGGAGACCTAACCAGAGCCAGCGTCACGCTGCTTGGACTTTCAGCCTTCAAAACTGAGCTAATTAAACTTCTTTTTAAAATAAGGTACCCAGTCAACATCATTTTGTTACAACAACAAAAAATAGACAATACATGCAAAATTCTGGTGAGCAACACATTTTCTCTGCCCTACAAGAATGATGAATAGGGGCTGGTGCAGTAGGTCAGTGGTTGGAGCACTTGCCTGGCATGCATTAGGACCTGGGTTCAAATCCTAGCACCACATATATAATTAAGTGTCAGAGAAACAAAGGCCAGATGAAAAAATAAATAGAACTGATTCATTCCTCTCTCTCACTCTCTCTTTAAAAAATTTTAAAAAGATGAATAAAGTGGGGGCCCTGCCCCAACCTCTAGGTCAGTGCTCTAAAGAGAAAAGCTATATTAAGAGATAAGTGGAGCAGAGAGCAAGAAGAAAGGATAGACACAAATCTACGGGTGCTTAGGGCCTTGGAAAAAGCCAGTGTTGACTCTCCAGGATGGACAAGCATCTGAGCCAACTATCACCCAGGCTGTCCCCAACACCAGAGAGGCCACACCTACATCCCAGCTTAGGCAGTTGGACTACTGCAGGGGAGCTGGCTCGGTTGGCTTCCCATTGACCCTCTCACTGGCAGTGTTCAAAAGAAAGAACAAGATTGACAGAGGAGAAGAGTGCAGTAGAGAGGAGGGGGAAGCACAGAGCAGCTCTCTGTAGGTTAGGAATGTGCCTCATTCTGCCTTTGCTCATGCATGCTGCAGCAAGTTTAACCCAAACTGTTTGAGAACTCACTTGGAGTTGGGCCTGGGCTGGTAAGGCATTGAGGGTGAAAGGGTCAATCAGACATGGGCCATAACCTCTGGGTTATGAAGGATGTGGGATAGATGACTAGCCTACCAAGTGCCCTGGCAGAGGTATTAGCAGATTGCTTATATTTCAAAGAAAGGAGAAATCCTGGCAGTCTGGGAGCAGCTGATAAGGGCGATGAGAAGGAAATGACATTTGGGTGGCCTTCGAAAGGGGCTTGTGCCCCCAGATTTCTATAGCTCGCATGATCTGGGCCACACATGCAATCCTCCATTGTTTAAAAGCCATTTACCATCAGTCACAAAAGGCCAAATAGCCTATAAGTCTATTTGGTACCTGAGGTATTTAGAGTAGTCACAATCAGAGACCAGGTAGGATGGGGGTTTCCAGGGACTGGGCAAGAGAGGAATGGGAAGTTAGAGTTGAATGTGGACAAAGTTTCAGCTTGGGAAGATGAAGATCTTAGGATGGATGATGGTGAAGGTGTTAAGACAAAACAAACAAAATATTGAGTGACACTGAATCTTATACTTTGAAAAATGGTTATGATGGTGTATTTTATGGTTTGCATATTTTATCACAAATAAAGGTTTTTTTAATGAGCTTTAAAAATCTTTTACTGAAAGATGCCGCATTCTGGCCTCATAGTTGAGGATACACTTGGTGGGCCACTTATTCTGAGTGTTAGTGCTTGACAGAGAGAGAGATAAAAGTATATGAATATCATGGTGGAAGGGGAATGAGGGGTTTCCCTAAATAGACCCAGTTGTATGTAGGCACCATCCCTTAGCATTAGAAATCGGGAAAGGCTTTGGAGAAGCAGTGACAGGCAGCAGGGGCTGACTTCTGTTAGGAACAGGAGTAGATACCAGTGTTGTTCTCCTACTGTCATCCCTGGTCTAAGGGGTGCTGAGTAAATCATGGTATAAATGGCACTGGTGAGGAGTCCCTTCTCCTCAGTCAGTGTTATACACTGCCCCACCCTTCTCATTCTGACTGTAGTCCTCCCTGGCATAACATGTTCCTAGGGCCAAACCACATGATCCTGTCCTACCACCACTGTGTCTGTCCTGTTCATTGCTGAAACCTTAGCACCTGGCCCAGAGCTGACACACAGTAGGTGCTTATCTAATTTTTCTGGCAAAATGAATAAAGGTTTGCCCATGGTGTTTCTCCTCTCTCTCATCCCACCCAAATTCTACTCATCAAACAAGACATTATTAATGTCACATCCCCCATGCAACCAACCCTCCTCAGTTCTCACCCTCGAGGGAGCCACAAGGCCTACCTTGAATATTTAATCCATTCCGTCCCCCATGAGGGGGCACAAGTTTCTACCATGTTCCCTAGAGACCAGGGAAAGGGTACCCTCATCAGGACACCCACCACAGACTCAGCTCCATGTTCAACATTTATAATGCCACAACCACCCAGTGGGCATGGGTTTACTGTTAAATATCACTAAATGAAAGAGGAGACTAAGTCACAAACATATTAAATAACTTGCTCAGGATTACACAGCTCTAGACAGCTGAATAGGTATCAGTAACAAGATTCCCTTAACCCTGGGATCACTCCACAGTACAAGTTGAAAAGAACCTCAGCAGAGTCATCTTCATGCCAGTCATAGAAGAAATGCTGCAGTCACCAAGACTGACAGTGCCCCATGGCCATGGTCACAGCTATTGGCCCACCTCAGACTTCAAATACAGCTGTGATGAGAAATCCATTAAAGGTCAGGTTCAGTTTTTATGCACAAAGTTCAGTCTTTTTTATGCCCTTGTACATTCTGGTACATCTTGGGGGTCTCATTTCATTCCTACCTCTTTCACCTTACCCAAAAGTACACCCACAGATGACCTTCAACCAGATAGGAACGGGGTCAGCATTCTGACCCCAGAAGCATCCACCCTTCTGTCCTTTGGTGGGCCATTAAGGGAGATCTTCGGTACACTTTGCAGAGGAAGTAAGCCCTGGTTGCCCTCAACACCTAACCCTGATGATCCCATTCTACAGTGACTTTCCTCCCTTCCCCACTCACTCTCCTGCTCTCCCCTTCTTCCTAGCCTCACAACCACAAAACCCCACCTGCACCAATCATTGACTTAGGTTGTGCTTCTGTGGGGTCTTCCAGATGGCCAAGGATTCCAATGCAAGTCCTTGCTTTTACTTTTCAACTACAAATTACTAATACCCTCTGAAGCGAGTTATTAAGTGTTGTAAAATTTTGGCATTCATAAACAGATATAAACCTAAGTTAGAGCAGTATCTGAAATTTACTGAGGACTTTAATATAGCTTCCTATAGGGAGGGCCAACTGCCACATGACACTGCAAAGCCCCTACCATGAGGGATGCCTGGCGTGTCACTGGAAGCACCATCAGGAAGCTTACTTCACTGTCAACACATTGTTCAACGTGGCTGCTATGGTTGGGCTAAGTGCCTCCAAAGGCCCATGTGTTAAAGGCCTTGTCCGTGGCACCCTTAAGAAGAGAGTGAAACCTTTAAGAGGTGGAACCTGGTGGAAGGTCCTTAGATCACTGTGCCTTGAGGGGAAATATAGGGACTCCAGCTCTTTCATAGTCCTCTTTCCTTCACAGCCACCATGAGGAGAGCAGATTTCTCCACCACGCAGTCCTACCATGAGGTGCCTCTCTGTAGACCTGAAAGCAATGAGGCCATCTCACCATGGACTGAAACCTAACCTAACCGTGCATCAAAATAAACTGCTCCTATTTTAAAGTTGTTTGTCTCGGTAACAGAAAGTTAACTAACAGTGGGCTTCATGTCTGCTTCTGCCTTTTAAATAATAAAGTGCTATAACATGCCATTAGTTTGAGTTACAGGTTAAAGATGGCCATGAACCCTTTGACATTCACATCAAGAGGTGGAGTCTATTTCTGTTCCCTTTGAATCTGGGCTAACCTAGGACTAATTTAACCAATAGTATGATGGAAGAAATAGATACTATGCTAACTCCAGACTAGAAGAATGGCAACCTCTCCCTGGGCTTTTAAAGCCCTGGGATGCCACGTAGCACCTTGCTGGAGACACCACATGTGCAGGACTTGATACTACACAGGGAACGAGAAGAGTTCAGCATGCAACCCAGCTACTCACACCAAGGGCTGGGCATGCAAAGAAATGCACATTGGACTACCCAGCAGTCTCTTCATGGTCAATAGCACATGCAGCCGAAGAATCCCCCAACAATTGGGCAACTAAGGCGTTGCCTGATCTTCTTCTTCTTCTTCTTTTTTTTTTTTTTTTTTTTTTTTAGGGCTGAGGACTGAACTCGGGGGGCCTTGCGCATGCTAGGCAAGCGTTCTGCCACTGAGCTAAATCCCCAACCCCCACATTGCCAGATCTTCTAACCCAGAAAATTGAGAAATGGAATACTGCTACACAATAATAGATGTCCAGAGCAGTTTTGCTTCCCTGTTATTGATTCCATTTACAATGCCCGATGATGCACGATTGCACCTAAGGAATTTGGGCAATAATTTTCGAAGAATTACTTTAATATGTATACATACACACATGAATTTCAGTTCAAATGAATCATCCATACTCTCATGCTGAAGCAGATGCATAACTCAGGCCCAAAAACAGCTCCTAGAGCAAGCTTGTTGGTCATGTGCTGCCTGGGAATCCGAGCTATTTATATAGCTTGCAATGTAAGTGTCATCCAAGTTCTAGGCTATTTTTAAATGTATGGATCATTGTTTTATAATGGAAAATTACATTTATCAGCTCACTGTTTTCACATACAAATTTAAATGGCATGCAATCCATCCACAGGGAAGGGAGAACAGTGTCAAGATGAGAAGTATGGTCTCTGGGGCCAACTGCATTTGTTTGAGTTCTAGCCCTTCTGTTTCCCCTCCTGTAGAATGGGAAGAAGGATAAAAAATATTTCATATGGGTCTACAGGTTAAATAAGTTGATTACAAGTGCCTAGAGCTGCACCTAGCTTACGATAAAGCCAAATTGGCTTGCTATAATTTTTTTAAAAAATTTCTCTTCTTCAATTTCCTATTATCATCTAATTCTTTCTCTACCAAAAGGTCTGAACAGCATGGTAGAGGAGTGAGATTTTGCTCTACAGTGTTTAGGCTAGTCGTGAAAAACAGAAACTCACCACTAAGCTCTGCTATGACTGGCCTTCGGTCAACCTCTGGAATTAACTGACAATGAATGAATACTATTCCTTCCTTAGGCATCTGACATCTCTAAAACAACAGTTTCACGTGCAGATGGCTACAGCACACCAAGTGCCTTGGTTTGGGCTCAGAGATCAGAAGAAACCCACCTGTCTCTGATTCCTTCTATCTCAGTCTCCTTGTTGGTTTCCAAGTTGAAGTTCTCCAGTGATCCACTCAGCAGGCCACCCACGGGCTCCTGCAACCCGGGTGCAAACAGCTGATTTTCTGAGCATGACAATCTCTGACTCCAAGTGAAAGGTTTGGACTGGGCCTGATGTGCACGACTCAAATTCGCCACTGGCACAAACTTATCCTGGTCTGAATTGGAAGATAAAAAAGATAAACATGCATACACATGAAATGATGCTGACTAAATTGCTCTTGGGGTTAAAAACACATTCCCAGCCTCAGGCTCCCCTCTCCCAGTTCTTGTTCTGCAGTAAGAGGCCTATTTTGCCTCATGCTAACTTGAGAATTCTTATGATTAGGCTTGGGAAAGCAAATCCTCCTCATTAGCACTTGCTAATGAAAGACACTTTAGAAACCTAAGAAAGAAGAGATGCTCCCTCCCTTGTAGCCCACAGAACTGGGAGCCAAGGAGCCTGTTCTGATGGGTGCTAACCCAAAGCAATCCTAGGAATGTCAGGCTCCAGCAGGGCCTCAGATAAAATTAGCTTCTACCACCCTGTTCTGCTTTCTGCCTTTACAAATCCGTCCTTGCAAATGTTCTTGTAACAAACAGGACTTTAAATCACCCAGGCTCCCAAAATTAGGCTCTGCCCTACGGAGTATATTCTTTGATCTCGACATAGCTTAGTTTTCCCTGGTAATAAAATTTCATGTAAGATCCTATTTCCTGGAATATAAATGTGTGCCAATATGTTAGACTCCCAGCTAGGACACTTCCCTTTTTTCTTTTATGCAGAAAGGCTTAATAGATGACTCTGGTGAAGTACTGAACTTGGAACCATAGATGTGAAAGACACCCCACTTCACTATTCATATTGTTCACCTGTACAAAAAATGGGGATTTGATCAATAGTCTCTTAATTTAAAGGAACTTTACCCAAAATGAAATTTGTGTTTTGGGAAAGGAAAATGATGACTATCTTTGGAATATCTGCTCCCTGCTAAAACCAGGTAGGAAGACCAGTGCACATGGCATTTATGTTGTGGGCATCAGTTTTCTTCATGTGTATGTGTGTGTAACTAGTATGTGTGTATGCTGAGTATATGTGTGTGGCGTCTATGCATGTGTGTATGGCGAGTGAGTGTGTGTAGTATCTATGTATGTGTATAAATGGTGTTTGTGTCTGGGGAGTGACTGTGTGTGTATGTTAAGTGTGTGTGTGGTATCTCTGTATGTGTGTGCCCATGCTGGAATATGGGAGAATCAAAGACACCAAGACCAAAACAGCAGCACAGGGGATTCCCCTGAGGCTTGCCCAGCCGTCTAATTACCAGGACCTAAAGGAACAGTGACCTTGGACTTAAGCCTAAGAATATTAACAACCGTAAGGCAGCACAAGGTTTCAGCTCACAGAGGTTTAGCTGATTTGAAGGAAGACTGTAGAGGGATTGGCTTACAGAACAAAGCTCTCGATTAGAAAAGTCTTACAGAAAGCACCAGAGGAGTGAGAGTCCAAAGTGCCTGGGATCCAGGAGGAGCTGTATTCCCTTCCAAAAAGCTGGAGAGGTCAGGGAGCTGAGGAGGGAGCTTAGTGAACAGAACAGGGGTCCATGGCGGATCAGGAAATGAGGTCACAGATGTGAAGCATTCAGCATCACAAACTCAGTGCACGGCAGTGGCGATGGAGTGATAGACGGTGAGTGCTAACATCATCTTTAGGCCTTGGCGTCACAGAGTTCGACTGGGTGGACAGACCACACAGGAGGGATATGCCTGTGAGTAGGGACATCTACCTGGGAAATAGCTGACAAATGTCTGAATCTGTCTAGACATCAAGGGCTGAAGTCCAAGCACACAGAGACATCCAGAGCCAAGAGCCACAAAGAAAAGGAGACTGGGGCAAGATCCTGAGCATCCCACTGCAAATCTGCAGTCTTGCAGCCACAGCCTCCTGGAAGGGCCAGGAGTATCCCTGCAGCCCCAGGCCACCCATTAGGAAGGATCTGAAGTGTTGACAGATCCTACCTTAGTCCTGAAATACACACTTGAAAAAGCTCGGTGATTTTTCTTTTTCCCCAGGGAACCAACTATCAAATAATATGCTTGTTGAGACAATTCACAGAATGACAAAGAAACATTTGGTGAATGTACAGCTTCTGAACAAAGAAATACAAAATAAAACAACTGTGAGAAATTGTTGTTACCTGTCAAATGAACAAAGATAAACATGATGACAACTATCCCAGCAACGATGCAATGAAACAGCCAGAAAGACATGGAGACATGGGGACAGCACTCAGGAAAACAGCAAGGGTCTAAAAAATGCACTTTTGAGAACTAGGAAAATCTAGAAAAAGATTTCCTCTGATGATGTTTATCATATTGTAATCCTGAAGTCTTAAAAGCAAACTAAATATCAAAAGAGGGGAATGATTAAGGAACAGTATTTCCACACCAATCATCATTCAGTCATTCAAACGTGTATTATCACTTGCCATTTGACATACCTCTGTTCTCTAACAGAGTTGTGGAATACTCTCTTTGCCCTCCAGGAATTCCCAATCTACCACAGACTAGAGGCAGATATAGGCACAAGTAAGAGTTGCAGAATATTACAGGTGAGAAGACAAAGAGATCTGCACAGAGTGGTCCACTCCACCTGGGAAGGAGCCACCTGAGGATAGTCAATCAGTAAAGACTTCAAGGGGAGACTCTCCTTAAACTTATTCATGGAGTATCAGGCTTATCTGGTGGTCTGAACCTAGAAGAGGTTAGGTACAGATTCGCAGGTGGAGGCCAGTGGGCACAAAGGTCCTGGAACTCAAGATATCCTGGTGTGTTCCAAGCCAGCAAAGCAGCAGGCAAGAAAACCAGAGTGCAGTGGGGAGGTGACCAGGCAAGAAATAAGACAGGGCTGGGACCAGAGTTGGAAGAGTCCTACATGTCATCCTAAAGAGTTTAGGTACACATAGACAGCAGAGGGTCACTGACACGTTTTCAGTATGGAGGAGCATGATTGGATTGGTCCTTTGGAACGATTACTCTGAAAGTAGAGAGGACAGTTACATGGGATGTGAATCTCAGCAAGAAGCTTGCTGAGAGCATTTGGCGGCATGTGGGGCAGGAAGAGAGGGTGCAGGCCCAGACTCTCAGTTTCCTGAAGAGTGAATGGGTGGTCCCCTTTGAACAAGACAAAGATCAGGGTAGAACTCCAGGAGGTACATGGGAGGAAGAGATCAATTTGTGGATGCACTGAGATTGAGGACAGATGTAGATGGCCAGCTCCTTGCTGCAAAAATAGCGCCTGCAGAGAGATTCTCAAATGAAGTTTGGTAAAAAGCAAGAAAAATTGTCAAAATGAATCCTTTTAGTGTAAAATGTACATTAGATTCCTGAAAACTCATAAGATGGTAAAATCTTCAGTTTAAGAAAACAGTTTATTATGAGCAAAATAGGCCTGGAAGGAGTAATTTCACAAATAAGCTCATGGAGTCTTTATAAATATTTTATGGTCACTGAAATTAAGCAATAAAAGCAATACCGATGGTGTTTCACACTGTATCTCAGCAATAGCAGGTAAATTAGGTATAATTAATTTGCATTTATCTTCTCTAACTCCCTGGAAATAACGTGGGACCAACAGCCTGCAGTTCCAATGAAATGTTTATTCGTTCATCTGATTCTGCTGCAAATAATATGCTACCTTTATTTTCTATGTTCAGTTTTGCATCTCTAAGTACAGCAATTTTGTTTCCCAGTTAATCCTAACTCATGTGTCAGTCCCTAAAACCCAGGACACAGATCCCTCATGAATGTGCACTGAGCCAAACCCTCATGTGCAGGAGACTCTGTCCTACTCTCACACTGCACGCTGAATGCCAGATATTGAACTAGAAAGGCAATACACACTGTCTGGCTGGTGTGCAGCATAAGCCTATGAGATGATCAGTGTGTTTGAAAGAGAACATTATGGCTCAGAGAGGGAAAGTGAACTACCCCAAGTCACAAAGCCACTTTCTTAGCTAATGCTTTTCTAACTTTTTATTTGCATTCAAATCATCTGGGTTTCTTTTTAAATGCAAATTCTGATTAAGTAAGTGTCCGTGTGTCAGTTGGGATCTGCTGTTCTGCATCTGCAGTGGGCCTCCAGGTGAGATGCATACCGCAGGGCCCAGAGACCACGCTTTGAATACGTAGAGTACGAATCACTGTATTTTCCTGTCCTTTTATAACAGAAGAAATAATGCTTAGAGATCAAATGCAACTGTGATAAAGCTAGCTCTCAGAAGCAAGGCTCTGTAGCCCTAAAGTCCACACTCTGGTAAATTATGAAAGGCCTCAGTGCAGGGGCTGAAGTAGGCAAGCACTAGACCCCCCCAAGAGCAACAGGTTCAAGTCTCAGCCCCACCATCAAGCAGCTGCAAGGTCCTTACTTCTCCAGCCCCAGTATGTTTCTCCCAATAATGCTGGATCCTGCCTCATAGGTCTGTTTGACAATTATAGTTTGAGAAAACAGTGTATTTGGGGCATAAATGAGATCCCATATGTAAGGACTTAATGCCAGTTAAAAAGCAGTAATGATAATAAGCAACTCCATGGAATTTCCTACAAGCAGAATAAATGCTAACTGATTTCAATGTGCTGTGTGGCCACATTTTAACCAATAGGCTTTTCTTAACTCTACCAGCAATATATGCTCATGTTGAAAGTGTAGTAAGTATTGAAAAATATAAAGAAAACAATCATGTTTTCATGTATAACACACAAAACTAATAACAAGTAATATTTTGGTGTTGTTCATTTCTGTATTTTTTATAACATGTTAGTAGCCACCTGAGCACACCTGTGCTTTTCATTTGGCATACGTGACCATTTAAATTTAAATATAAATCACTAAAGATTTATTCATTGATTAATTCATTAATTCATTGATTAATGATTCATAAATCATTAAAGATTTAATTCCTCATTGGTTTTTGCCACTTTTTCAAATGCTCAATAGGTCCATTTACTGATGACTACCATTCTGAACGCTATAGAGCTCTGTCATCAAATAAACTCCCATTAGACCATAACAGACGTAGTCCCATACCTTGCTTTTGCTTACTTAGCTCCACACAATATACAGTCTCACAAGTCAACCTTCTCAAAACACTGCTTTAACTGTCTGGATTATAGAGACATGCTGTGATTTATTTAACTAGTCTTCTGTTCGGGGAAACTTAGTTTGCTTCCCAGTGTTCTCTGCTACAAATGATGTTCCAGTTGAACACTCTTGAGCAATGACTTTTGCATTCTTCTACATTTATTACTGTAGGATAAATATCTATCTATAAGCACAATGATGGTGCCAAAAGGACATGTGTGTTTACTTTTTAAGACTTTTGATATGTACTTCAATTGTACTCTGGGAGAGTTCTATCAATTTACCCTCCTAGTGATATTTATTTTAGTGTTTGTCAATCTGAGAAAAATTATAAGTCATTTTTATTGTATTTCTGTCCTGAGAAGATTTAAGGGTTTATAGAGGCTTCCAGGTTAATTGTACCCGTTCATACAAATTATTTTATGAAATAACAAACTTGTCAAAGTGTATGTTGAGAATATAGTATCTACTCACCAGCTGAAAGATGGAGAGACTGCCCAGTGCCCATCTGTGCATTAAACCCATGTTGGGCAGAACAAAGGCCCAGTAAATATTTACACAACTTGGCTGAATCCGAGACAAACGTGTGCTTTTTCCCAGTGACACTGCTGGTGATGGTGAACTTTTTTCGCTGAAGGAAACAAACAGACTTTAATACATCAACCATCCCTACCCATCCACAGAAATAAAAGTGCACAGAGAGTAATAACACGCCCAGTTCCTCAGTTTAACATAAGCATCGTAGGCATCCAGAAGTACACGGCAGATACTGTCTGATGATGACCCAACAACATATTTTTTTTAAAGAAAATCCCTCTTTTAATTTTTCCTTAATTTGTAAATCAAATGTTTATCAAGCAATTGCAATGTGCCAAGGAGTAAGCTGGATGGAAAGAATATGAAATGGGTCAGGTCCATACTTGGCTCTCATAGTTTTCTCTGCATTATTAAAAAGCCATTAATATTAAAATATTAAATTAAATATTAAATATTCCTGTTTTTTTTATTGCACCAACTTCAAGAAGTTATAGACAAAATCTCAGCTAGTCAGATATTGAAAAGACAACAGCATTTGCATGTGTTCTAGTAATTGTTGCTATCATGTGCCAGGTACTAGTCTAAGTGCTTCATGAGTCTTAACTCCTTTGTCTTCAGTTATAGAATGAATGTTCTGTCTCCTTAAGATGAAGAAAGAGAGCAAGAATCCTCAAAATGCAGCAGGAATTGAAGTCACACTACCAAGAAATGCTTCCCTACATCGTATCTTCTAGGTCCACATGCAAAATAGTAATATTCATAGAGCTCACTGGACTAAATTATTGAGGGCTATTAACATGGAGCTTTGCAGTTAAAGTCATAACTTTCTGCAATATACAATTTTGAATAAGGACAAAGTAATAGAGGTGATACTGAATATGAATTGATATATAACTTCCAAATAAATCTGTTTTAGCCATTCTATATGTTTTAATAAGAATCTTGAGATTTCTCTATCAAGATAACTTTATAAAAACAGGTTTATACTTTAAAGGACCTCCTGAAACTCCTGATCCTCTTGATGGCTGATCTGTTCTGATTCCCCATAGTTACCATTTCTAAGAATACCATTCATACAAGTCAGATATTAGCAAGAGTCAGACAACTGCTCATTGGTTCTCTGAGGAATTCCTTTTCACCATTGAACTAATTTCAGATAACTTAATCATTCTCTAAATGTTCTTTACTTTTATTCAGAAATGCAGCTCTGCACCTCCTTGCATCAACATGAATGTATCCTGAATCTACTGAACTAAACTATAACTACTCCTTCTTTAAATAATGTATTTTGTCAAGCATTCATTTATACTATTCTACAGGGCTTCGTTATTCTTCCTTAGTATTCAATCCATTATTTTATGCACACTCTTCTTTTTTATTCATTTTTATTCATTAAAGGCAATCATTGTCATACAATCAAGAATAAATGTATAATGACAGAGCAAGCCTAGGCTGATGCCATTCCATGGTTTCCCCCCTTGGGTTCCCCATGATTCCATGCTTCCCCCTACTTAACCCCTGTGTTAATAGGACTTTTCATGGAAGTTGAAGGTTCCCCACTCAGTTGATTCCCCCATACTCCCTCCCTCTAGCCTCCTTGATATCTTTCCTATTCCCTCCCCACCCCAGCTCCCTGCCACCCTCCCTTCATCCCCCAGCATCATAGGCAAGGTTCCCCCTACTTGTATAAAAATTCATACACGTTGAGGTTATTATTAGCTTAACTATCTATCATACTGTTTCTGATTACATTCTGGCTTCCATAAATGAGAGAAAATATTTGGCCCCTGAGTCTCTGAGTTTGGGATATTTCACTTAGAATAATTTTTTCCATCTCCATCTATTTGGCTGCAAAGGCCATAATATCGTTTTCTCTAATAGCTGAGTAGAATTCCATTGTATATATGTACCACAGTTTTTGAATCCACTCATTAAGTGAGAGGCATCTGGGTTGGTTCCAAAGTCTAGCTATAGTAAATTGAGCTGCTATAAACATTGATGAAGCTGTATCTCTACAACATGCTGATTCTAGCTCTTTTGGGAAAATACCCAGCAGTGGGATAGCTGGGTCATAAGGTGGTTCCAGCCCTAATTTTTTGAGGAGTCTCCACACTGCTTTCCAGAGTGGCTGTACCAGTTTGCAGTCCCACCAGCAATGTTATGCACACTTTTCTGAAGCTAAACATTTGTGAGTACACACTGATATGCTTTCCTACAGTCCTAACCATTTTGCATTAACTTCATTCAGGTATTAATAATCAAATCAGTTTTTTTAAATCTAATAACTACTCTTTAACAAATCTGAAAAGGGAGAATTATTCACACACACACACACACACACACACACATGAGTTTCTAAACTCAACAAAATTCTCCTTTTGGATTACAATACTGTAAGTGGAATATCCATCCTATTTCTTGACGTAAATCTGAAAACAGCCTTGATTATAAAGGCCTGATGTTTATTTGTATTTATCACCACTCTGATAACATCATTTAATGGGAAATTCACATCTGCAGGCAAACTTTGTCAGGAGCGGGATTCTCACTGAACAGGAAGATGTAAAACTTTCCTCTCAGGGTTTGCAGCACAAACAAACTTCTCTTAAGCCCCTGTGGTTGCAGTACACATTTTCCAAATTCTTCTGCAATATCATGTTGTTTGAAAATATTCGTTTACTTTTTATTTGGTACTGGGGATTGAACCCAGTGGTGCTTAACCACTGAGCCACATTCCCAGTTCCCTTTTTTATTTTGAGTCAAGGTCTTGCTAAGGGTCTGGTGCAGCTGCTGAGACTGGCTTTGAACTGAGGGAACTCCTGCCTAAACCTCTTGAGCCTCTGGGATTCCTGGCATGTGCCCCCGTGCCCAGCACTAGTTTACTATTTTGAATAGCCCACCCACAGCAGTTTTGTTGTTGCAGCTGTGTGCTCACTGGCTTTTTTGTTTTGATCTGGAAAGTACTATGTAGACTCATCAAAAAATTAGCGTTGGATTCACCATCTGAACCAGCTTCCCTGTTCTGGGTTATTTTTCCAGAGGAGCACACTACAGTGACACAGCGAAATCAGTGTTCATAGCAGCTCAATTTACAATAGCTACATTATGGAACCAACCCAGATGCCCCTCACTGGATGAATGGATCCAAAAGCTCTGGTGTATATATACAATGTTCTGCTCAACTATTAGAAACAACAATATTGGGGCTGAAGCAGTGGCTCAGCAGTTACGGCATGTGCAAGTACACGAGTTCAAACCCCAGCACCATGTACACAGCCAAGTCTCGGAGCAGGGAAGGCCACATGAAAAACTAAGTGAAGGGATTGATTCTCTCTCTCTCTCTCTCTCTCTCTTTAAAAAAATAATAAAAAAAGAAAAACAACAATATTGTGGCCTTTGACGGTAAACGGATGGCAATGGAAGAAATCATGCTGAGACAAGTTAGCCAAACCCAGGGAGTCAAAGGTCGAAAGTTTTCCCTCATTTGTGAAGGCTAGAGCCAAACTCAGGCTTGGGTGAAAGATAGTCAAACTCATGTATTGGACCTACCAAGGACACAGCAACACATAATCTAGGGGAACCATAGATAGGTAGAGGGGGAGGGGAAAAGGGAGGGGAAGAGAGAGAAGAGACCAGGGAATGAGAGAGGGAGGGAACATAGGGAAGGATCTAGGGAGACAATCAACAATATAGCATACTCTTTACCCTCACTGGAAGTCAAATAATATTTATGCAATCATTTAATTCTGGAAAATTCACAATCTTGCAATACACACACACACACACACACACACACACACACACACTTACATCTGTTATAGGGCATAATATAGAGGAATCAAGAGTGTGGGTGATGTGGGGTAAGTATGGTCTAGGATCAGATGCATATTGTATTATTACTTTATACACAATATATTTTAAAAAGCAAAACAATAATTCTTTCAGGCAGAACTTTGCCATGAAGTCAAAGCTTCAAGGCTTTCATTTGGGCAGGCCTTTTTCTGGGAGGGGTCCCAGCAATGTGTTCATATGTACTTGTAGGATGTGGAAAGTAAGATGTTCTCACTGCAATCCATCAAGCCACTGACTGTACTTTCCCCTCTGACTTCTCCTCTGCTGTAGGATTTTAAATGCCCACCAAATGAAGAGAGAGTGGATTAGAGGAAGCTACACTTCCCAGCAGCTCCTCCCCACCAGACTTCCAAAGCAGGAAGACTGCTCCCCAGAGAAGTGGGTAACAAAGGGAACTCACTGGAACTTAATATTGAACTGTAAAAGAAACTGTAGAGACACAGAAAATCAGAAACTTTGAACAGAATATAAAAAATTATATAACAGATGCCCCAGCCTGGCTGGTGGTGGCAGCAGCCATGATAGCAGCCACTAATGGGAGAAAAGACCACAGGCTGAGAGAAGATGGCTTGATGAATATGAACAACAATAACAAAACTTAATTAAATTTTTAAAAAATTGGCTTGGAGGGGGCAATAGTGGATCAGAAAGGGACACCAATTTTTTTTTTTAAACCAGGGACTGAACCCAGAGTCGCTTAAGTGCTGAGCCACATCCTAAGTCCTTTTCTATTTTGAGAAAGGGTCTCACTAAGTTGCTGAGGCTGACTGTGAACTAGTGATCCTCCTGTGTAAGCTCCAAGTGCTGGGGAGGTGTGTGCCACTATGCCTAGTGGGACCACTGATCTTAATAGAGTCGAAGGGGAAAATGGTCCAATGAAACAAACCAAATATTGCTTGGGCCCCTGAGGCAGATAGTTCTGGGGGAACCAAGAGAGCTGGCCTGGAAAATGACCACAGGCATGGCCTGGGAACCATCTTTAAATGTTATGCAGCAGTGAGCAGAGACAAATCAGCAATACGTAAAGGAAGTAGCCAGCGGTCACATGTTATAATCTGTAGTGTGTGCCTGAACCAGAAAGACTGAAATAGGAACAAAGAAAACCTTTGTTTCTGGCACTCCATAAGAACTATTGGGAAGTCACCTATATGGCCACACAGGAGTGTCTGCACTCCAGGGCAGACAGCTGGTACTTCACACTCATAGCAGTGAAGGTGAAACATGTGGAAGGTTAGTCCCTATGCCCTACAAGCAGATTTTACCAGAGGTCCCAGAGATCCAGATGTCCAGTAGAGATAGGCAGCTTGGAGTCGGGCAGTGGGTGGGCATGGATCCTATCTCAAATACCCACTAACAAGAGTTCCAAAAATGATCCAAGACTAAATCTATCCCACCCTGCACTGGGAGAATGGAAGCTGCAAGCCAGGTGGGGAACACAAGACACTAGACTTAACGACCCCAAGCTCTTGACCATGGGGTTACAAAGCCAAAACAAACAAAAAAACCCTAAGAAAGAAAATCCATCCCAGCCAACAGTTTAGATAGACACACCACAGTTCAAATAGACACACATGCTGCTTTTTTTGTTGCTGCAACTAAACAACCCGACAAGGAAACAATTTTGGGAGGAAAGGTTTATTTAGGGGCTCACAGTTTCAGAGGTCTCAATACATGAAAGGCCAGTTCCATTCTTCAGGGGTGGAGGTGAGGCTGTATATCATGGTGGTAGGCATGGCTCCAGGGAGCAGGAAGCTCAAGGCTTCAGATCAGGAAGCAGAGCCAAGAGAGAAACTTCATGCCAGCAACAGAATACATACCCCAAAGGTGCACCCCCAATGACCCATCTCCTCCAGCCATACCCCAACAGCCCACAGTTGCCAGTTAATCCCTACAAGAGGACTAACTCACTGATTGGTCAAGGCTTTTATAACCCAGTCATTTCATCTCAGCCTTCCCAAACTGTCACGCATGAGCTTTTGGGGGATGCCTCATATTCATACCATAACATTCTACCCTGGGCCTCCAAAGCTCATCAGTCTGACTAATGCAAAATACCTTAGTCCATTTCCAAGAGTTCTCGTAGTTTCAACAGCAAAAATTAGTCAGAAGAGACAAAGAAGGCCACTATATCATAGTGAAGGGAACAATATGAAATGAATGTCCCCCAAGTATCAGCACTCCCAATTACATTTTGAAAAAATACTCCTTGATATTAGATTTCAGATAAACACTAATACAGTAACACTGGGTGATTTCAACAAACCCTTATCATAAATAGACTGTCAAAACAAAATCAATTGGATGTTTTCAACCTAAATAATACTATAAAATAAATAGGCCTAATACACATCTACAGAATATTTTATTTCCAAACCGCTGATGCAGAAAAGGTCTTTGATAAAATCCACCACCCAATCATGTTAAAAAGGCCAGAGAAGCTAGGGATAGAAGGAAATTGCTTCAATATTGTAAAGGCTATTTACGACAAACTCAAAGCCAACATCACACTGAATGGAGAAAAACTGAAAGTATTTCCTCTAAAATCAAGACTAATACAAGGATATCCACTATCACCAATTCTATTCAATATAATTCTCAAAATACTAGCCAGAACATCCAGGCAAGAGAAGGAAATAAAAGGGATACACATTGGAAAAGAAGAAATCAAAATATTTCTGTTTGCTGATGGCATGATCCTATATCTAGAAGACCCAAAATACTCCACCAGAAGACTTCTAGAGCTTATACATGAATCCATCAAAGTAGCAGTATACAACACCCATAAATAACTTTCTTACACTCCAACAGTGATTCTGCCAAAGAAGAAATCAGGAAAACCATTCCATGCACAACAACCTCAAAGAAAAAATAAAAGACTTGTGAATTAATCCTACCAAGGAGGTGAAAGATTCTCTACAATAAAAATTATAGAGCACTAAAGAAAGAAATTGAAGAAGCCCTTAGAAGGTAAACACTTCTAGTGTTTTTGGATGGGCAGAATTAATATTGTCAAAATGGCCACACTACCAAAAGCACTACGTAGATTCAATGCAATTCCCATCAATGTAACAACGGCGTTCTTCACAGAATTAGAAGAAAACCAAGGCTTAAATTCATGTGGAAAAATAAGACACCCAGAATAGCCAAAGCAATACTGAGTAAGATAGCAATGCAGGAGGCATCACAATATATATTAGATTTATATTTATACTACATACTGCTAGTTTAAAAAACAGCATGGTTTTGGCATCAAAATAGACATGACGACCAATGGAATAGATTAGAAGACATATAGATAACCCAAATATTACAGCCATCTGACATTTGACAAAGGTGCCAAACATGTATATGGGAGAAAAGATAGCCTTTTTAACAAATGGGACTTGGAAAACAAGACGGCCATAGGTAGAATAATGAAACTAGATCCCTCTCTCTGACCCTGCACAAAAGTTAAATCAAAATGGATTGAACACTTAGAAATTAAACCATAAACCTTGCAACTGTTCAAAGAAAACACAGGGTCACAATACTCCATCATATTGATTCTGGCACTGACTTCCTTAACAAGATCCTTAAAGCTTAAGAAATGAAACCAAGAATCAATAAATGGGATTCCATAAAACTAAAAAGCTTTTTATAGCAAAGGAAATGATTAAGAGCATAAAGAGAGAGCCTATAGAATAGGAAAAAAATCTTTGCCAGTTGCTCCTCCAACAAGGGATTAATATCCAGAACTTATAATGAACTCAAAGAACTTAACACCAGAAATAAAAAAAAACAACCAATAATCACAACTACACAAAAACTTCTCAAAAAAAGAAACACAAATAGCCAACAAATATATGAAAAAATGCTTAACATCTCTAGGAAATGGAAATCAAAACTACGTTAAGATTTCATCTCACTCCAGTAAGAATGGCAATTATCAAGAACACAAATAATAAAAAAAAATACTGGTAAGGATGTGGGGGGAAAAGGTACACTCATATATTATTGGTAGGAGTATAGACTAGTACAACCACTCTGAAATCATATTTTGACAATCCATTAACTTCAAAAGTCAAGATGAAGAAATATTTAGAAATATTCTGAATATTCAGAAAATGAATCAAAGTAATTATGTTCTACTTACGAACTATTAATATCAGATAATAAAAATAGTGATTTAGTGCATAGAAAAATTGTTAAATGAAAAGAGAAAATTAAATAGAAAGAAAAAGGAATTATTTTTCATGGGCCACAAGACAAAGAACTTTGTCTTAAAATGAATTATTAGTAAGATAACGTGGATACTGATCCGTATGGTCCCTGGAACAGGAAAAGACAGTCAACTACCAGGGTACCAGTGCAAATTGATTGTAACTAAATTCAGGACCTATAAATACTTATGCAATGGTATCCGAATACAATTTCAAATATTGTATGTTTAATAGGGACTTTCTGGGCTTTAAAACAAAAAGGCTTTAAAATTTTCAATGGGCATCAAAAGTTTGTAATATACTCAGTGTCCCACTGTACACCTCTAGTCCATGGGAGACAGACTATGTACCTTGGCACACTGCGTGCAAGGGCAAAATTAAAACACAAGGAAGAGGGGCTAGAGAGGTGGCTCAGCAGTAGAGCACTTGCCTGGCTTGTGTGAGGACCTGGATTCAAACCCCAGCACCACATACACAACTAAGGGGAGGAAAACCAAAAACCAGATGAAAACAAATAAAAGATCAACTCTCTCTTCCTCTGTCTCTTAAAAAAACAAAAAATAAAAAAACACAAAGGAAGGTATTACCAAACGTTCAGACTTCACCCAACAGGCAATCCACTCTCCTCCTCTGTCTCCCACCTCCAACCCTGCTCTGGATATTGATGGGTTCCCCAACTTAAGGAAACTTTACCCAGACAGGAAGTAAAGCCCTTTACACTGATGGCTGTTCATCACCATTTATGAGAGGACTGGCAAGCAATGGTAGAAGAATTGGTCTCCTGAAGACCTCCCAAAATCCCCTAGCCAACTTCTTTCAAATATCCCCCCCTATATCAGAATGCAGGTTAATTAAGGCTGGACTGTGAGCACATTTGGTTAAGAGAAAGTCATGAGACCTGTGGCTCCTTTAAAGGGGCATCAGATTAAAGGAAAATGAAAGAGATCATTTATCAACTAAACTATACTCACATAAGTTGAGATCTTCCCAGTTTCTCTCCACTGAAACTGGAAAGTTGCAATTCTGCTGTTGTTTTTCACTTCGTATACTATGACACCTTTGGCACAGATGCCTAAAGCCATCTCCTCTTCTGGCTTTTTCTTCTCTGCAAAAACCCGGTGAACAAATACTCCATATTCTGGCAGCTGCTGAGTGATCTGGAGTAAGAAAAAAAAATTCCTTTTAAGAGAGACAGGCACACTAGTCTAAAATGATTGACCTAAACCATATCATGAAAAATGCCTTAAGAGATACCTATTGTCACCAATAAGTTCAGAAACACCTAGCTAAACAGATGTTCTTATGAAATGTATCCACACCTCTGATATGACATTTATGTGTGTGAATGTGTGTGTGTGTGTGTGTTTAACACAAGAAATAGTTTGTGGAAGTCCTAAAATAACACTTGGAACACAGTATTATGAATATGACACAGTAAATGGGACATCTCAAGGTAAGTAATTCCTTTTTCCAACTGGACAAATCATAGTTGCCTACAGTGTTGTCTGGTCCAACCTCTTCATGTTACTGGTGGAAAAATTGAGGCTCAAACAGAAGCAACACTCTGGATTATTACCATCAACGTTAAAGCAAGGTAAACCATGAACACCTTGCAGAAAAAATGTCCCATGAGTTTGGCATTTCTTACCATGCAGCAATGCCTGTATAGGATCCCCTCAGCCCCAGACCTCTCAGTTTACCAAACTGAATCTTGCCAGGGACCAAGGGTCAATCAGAGCTGGAGACTGCATCTGGCCAACTAAATTCTTAAAGAGGATTTAGAACATAAACTCACACAAATATTTTTATGCCTAAACGATAGTCACATCTCTATCCTGGGTTCTACCCTGGCCTCTCTCATCTTTATCTTCATCAGGAAGGCTCCAGTCCTCATGAGGATGATGCACCATAGCAGAGGTATCTTGCTCTAGGTACTTGCAAACCTTCTCAGAGGGGTTTCATTGGTGACATCTGGTACCTCACCTTTACCCCCCAGAAGGGAGGGCCATATCCTACCTACCCAATCTCCCTTACCCCTAGGCACAATCACAAAATCAGGGACTAATTAGTTTTTGTCAATCTCTCAAGTTCATGGCCAAACTCTTTCCTGATGATAAATAATCTCTGCAGGTGGATGATGATGCCTGTAGATCCCACAACTCTCCACATGGTCTTAAGTTTCTGGACGCTGAGTCTCCTTTTAACTTTGGAGAGACGTATCATCCAAAACAGTATTTATTGAGTACAGATGCTGAAATATTTAGTGGTCAAACTAGGCATGTGATTGATTAAGGTATGACAAAGTAGGGTCACCTCAAAACAGTTAAGTGAATTCTTTTGAAGAATTTAACATGATTTCTAAAAAATTTTTTTTAAAGCATTAATTTTTGGGAGAATAAAAATGTCTTTGTTAGACTGCCTTACACTTTTTTAATCACTTAGTGTTAGCTTTATTTTATTTTTAAGTTATACTGAGAGAGGACTGGAGCGGTGGCTCGGTGGTTATGGAGCTTGCCCAGCATACATGAGTACTCGAGTTCAAACCCCAGCACCACGTACACAATGAAGTCTTGGAGCAACAAAACGCACATGAAAAACTAAATAAAAATTGATTCTCTCTTTCTCTCTCTCACTGTCCCCTCTTTCTTTAAAAAAAAAAAAAATAACAAAGACAAAGTTATACTGAGAGGGTTATAATACTTGAATGGGGGTGCAAATTCTTAAACTGACAGTGTTATGTTAAGCATTTCCCAAGCTTTATCTCATTATTTATTCAGTCTTCACAGCAATCCTAAGAGACAGGTATAGCTACCTCTTTTAACAGGAGAGGATGGAGGTACAAAAGGGTTAAGTAATCATATCAACTGAACAATTTGTCCCTGCAAGTCAAATTCTTCAGCCGAAAGAAAAACTTTCGCAAAATTCAACTTTTCCAAGAAAATGCCACTTCATCTTAAGGTCTAAGGAAATCACAGAGAAAGCAAATACTACTGTTACAGGAATTTCATCCCATACTACAGTTGATAGCTACAATCATGGTCATAAAGCATGCAAGCATTACTTTGCACTGCATCTGATCCAGCTTGATGGTTCAGATCCTTACTTAAAAATTAATGATTCCTTTTTTAGCCACAAAATCAAGTACCATCGCTGTTATGCTCAGAAAAAGGAACTAAAGGTTTGGTAGCTACGACACCCATCGATCAGCTACTAGTTACATTGAAATTTTTGGTGACCCTTCTTTCCAAACTTTGCTGCGTCCTTTGCCACACATAGTTCATCCTGGCTCTACCGTTCCCCTGGATTCATGGGCTGTAGATAATTACATTCAGCCTCTCCTTGATTTCCACCAAGATCAAATTTCGGTTCCATTTCATGTCACCTCTTGGCATGCATGCTCAAACACCAAGTCCTATCGAAACAAATGTAAAGCAAAGTGAAGGACCTTGAGAGCAATTGGTACCAATATGGCATATCAAATTTATGTGGCACAATGAATCTGAAAATAATGCTTTCAATTCCCTTATACTACACAGAACAGAACAACCTTCTATTAATGAATACTATGTCTTGACTTTTGGTTTTAGTACAAATATCCAAGGGCAAATTCTTCAATTAAATGTATCTGAAAATAAACTGTTCAGCTGATCCAAGTAATCTGCCAAAGTTCCCATTTTGGAACCAGGAATGGGACTGTGTACATGTGAATGTGTTTGCTCTTAATTCTGCACTTTCAGCAACTAAAATATGGGGTAACCAGAAATCCTGGAAACACAAACATCCATAATGTTGTCAAGGCATCTTCAGTCTAAGAAATATTATTTGTCTCTACTCCCAGTTTACTAGGGAATCTTCTGTGGCATCTTTCCTCACCCATCCTGCATGGGTTCTGCCTGGTTTCTTCTCAAAGGGTCATTTCATCTCCACGTGATAACTGCCATCATACTAGGGTCCCCTGTCCTGACTCCAGGAGATGGAAAATTGAGACTGGACCTACGGGCTTCTGTCCACCAGCCCACAAAAATCCTTGCTATACTGAAAACTGTCGAAAACAAATGGATTGTTATTTCCAGGTATTCACTAAGATAGTTTCTTTCTTTTTTTTATTGAGAGATTTATTACAGAACAACCATACACGTTTTTAACAAAATAATATAAAATGTGTATAGATAGATTCTGGATATTAGAATTATCCCCAGGAGTGCCCCCTCAATTACCCACCCTTATCCCTCCCTTCCTCTTCCCACAATATCTCTAAAAAAATATTATGTTGTATAACATTACACCTTATCTGGATTTAACACATGATAATAGACCAGCTTTCTCACTGGCCAGGGTCTAGATCCAGCCTCCACAGATGAGTGGAGACATTCGACCTTTGGTTCTC
>PVKS010015338.1:0-46205 GCA_004027875.1 Aplodontia rufa | reverse complement strand
AGGGTAACTGGGGGGGGCACTCCTGGGGATAATTACAATATCCAGAATATTTACACATTTTATACACATTTTGTATTGATTTGTTAAAATCTTGTAAGTCTGTTCAAAAAATAAAAATTAAAAAAAAAAAAAAGTGAAAGAGGGCTGTTGGGCACTGTGCAAAAGACAAACACTGCGCCGGATGCCATGACATTTCTTCCTCTCCTCCTCTTTCATGCTTAGCGCGCTCTGAGCAAAAAAAAAGAGTGCGCGCCTGCACCTGAGGGATGCTTCCTCTTTCTCTCTGTACCTTCCGGTTGGTAATAGCTGACAACACCAACATAGCAGTCTCTCATTGGCTGGGATAAGCCAGTCTGCTGCTTCACCATTGGTTCCTTAGCTGTCTCCCCTCCCTATAAAAATCCATGTGCCTTGGAAATAAATGGATTCTGAGCTGCCATCCACTGCGTGTGGTTGACTCGTTTCCCCAGCCAAAAGGGAAGGGATCTCCAGCTAGGGGGGTTTGGGGTTCGGCCACCAGCACTCATCCTCCTGATCAGCTCCTGGGGGGCAATCCGGCTGGTTTGGATTGCCCCACCCTGGACGCTTGGGCAGCGATAATTGGTGCCCTGTGTGAGGAATTGCTCACGCTCCCGCTGACAGGACATTGAATAAATTCTGATTCGGGTGAATATGCCTACCGCCCTGGTCTTAGGGCCCCACCTTTTTTCCTTTTAATCTCGCCTTATGTCTACTGAAGGTGAATTTTCTAAATCATCTCAACACTTTTGAACTCCAATGTTTAGGCTTCTCTTTGCTGTAAGAGCCCTTATTTCTCTGATCCTTTTGTGGTATTCCTTGTCCCCCCCCCTCTAAGAATTCTCCTTAAGAGCAGAGGGTTGGAGCTTATTGATGGTCAGGTGAAAGCCACATGGGCCATGTTTATTAGGGTGGCCCCCTGGCTACCTGAAAGTAACTTATTTGACTGGGACATGTGGGACCAAATTGAACAGCTCCTTAGGGAAGCTCAAGTCCAATCTGGGCATCTCCCCCACCTCGGGGCATTTTCTCCTTTTGGCTCGGCCCCATGGCCTGCTAAAGGTGGGTCCCCTTCTCTCCCACCCTCACTGCATACCACATCCGCCTCTAATCCATTTAGACCTGTCTCGGTTCCACCCCCCTATTCTGGGGGCAACCCCCCAGCCACAAGATATCCCTGGGAGCCTGGGGGACTGAAGCCATGGCTCAGAGGTTGCCTGGAGTGCATTACAGGTCACAGGTTCAAATCCCTATTATTTCTTTTCCATTCCCACACAGAAGATATGGAAAAGTTTGCCTTTTCCCTCCCTTCTCTTAATTTTAAAGGACGTCCACTAATTCAGACAGGAGCTTCATTCTCATGTTATGCTAGGTTCACCACTAGCCTGCATAACCCAGAAACGCCCAAGAAAAACCTCATTCTATCATTTTTCAGCTTAGCTCCTTTGTAAAAGAAAAGGAGACACCAGCTGGTTAGCCATCTTTTACAATGCAAATTACATGAGCTAATACCTAAACTGGTTTGAGGCCAAAGGGGAAAAAAGAGCTTGAAATGCTACTTTTAAATTCAAGCGGCTGTGAGGCCAAAGGAAAAGGCCAGCTGATCCAAGTTAATTCCTAAGGAGTTTTCTCTTCATTTGGACACAAAAAGGAAATTGGAAAGATCACATATAGGTTTTCTTTATTCTTTAAAAACAACTTCCTGAGGATTTCACCTTCTCTCATTCCTTCAATGCCCAGACTAACGCTAATTCTGGTACTAAAGATGTATGCATGCTCTTTTACTAAAATAAGTATGGCCATTTCATTTTTTAGATCTTAAGCTCAATTTTACCGGTGAATTCACCTATTTTATATACCTACAGATATTTTTCAATCAGTCTTATCTAACAAAATTTTTTTAATTATGGTTTTTACTGCTGTCTTTATTCAAAAGGTCAATTAAGCAAGGTTCTAAAATCTGTTTCCTGTTGGTTTTTTTATGTGTGTGTGTGTGTATATGTACACACCTGTCCTGTATATTTGTGTACATGTATGTTATATGTGTGTTCCATATGGTACCAAATTGGCTTATAGATGAGCACTCATAAATTAGATTTAAAAAAGAAAAAAAAATGGATCCAAATGACTTTTAATTCACGTGACTTAAGCATTTAAAAAGAGGCTCAATCTAAATCATTTAGACATAAGAGTAAAGATGTATTTAAGAGTACTAGATTACATATTTGTTTTCTAGGTGGTCAAACAATAAAATGTTCTATAAATGTTTACAGTGTTTCATTCAGTTCTTCTAGGATCTTTCTTCAATAAAAAAAGATGGTTTCTATTTGTCTAATATCCTGAGGTTTCATGGATAACCTAGATTCACAATAAAAAATAAGTAGCATAGATTTAACATAAATGAAATTAATCTTCATAAATGTGTTTGTTAGAGGAGACATCTGATAAATTAGCAAAGTCAAAATATTAAAACATTAACTGCTAAGTAAATTTGAGTTATCTTGATTTAGTTTCTATAAGGTGACACTTGGGTTTATTAAGTGTGTTCTTATAAATTCTATAAGGTAACATACATTTGGGTTTATTAAATGTGCTTTTATAGATTGAAAACTAAAAAAATAATTTAAGATTGCTTTGATCTCAGTCTTCACTAAAAGAAAACAAGGTTGTTAAGACCTAAAATTCTAACAGGTGTAATTCTATATGTACAGACTACAAAAGGTTTAAAGTAATTGGAAACATTAAAAGTTTCATAAGGATTATATCAAAATACAGATTTTAAAAAAGGGTCAAGGCATTATGGATCGTGCACATCTCACCATCAAAAATTATCTACTTAAAAATAAAAAGGGGGAGTATACTGCCCCATGAGACCTACTTAATCATATCCTTTTTATTCTTAATTTTTAAACCTTGGATGTTAACAATAATACCACAGCCGAACGCCACTGGCATCCTAGTGGCCGACCCTATGCACAGGTCATGTGGAGGGATCCCATTGATAATCAATGACATGGACCTGACCTGGTCTTAATCTGGGGTTGAGGTAGTGTTTGTGTTTTTCCACAGGAGAATGATGGTCCCCGGTGGATTCCGGAATGCCTTATGTGTCAGCTTTCTGCTTCTGATGGGACAGGTGCATCAAAATGACGAGGACTCGTACTCGACTTTGTTCCTGCTAGGAGGGATTTCCTGACTCCTCCCTCGTCCATGTCCCCGCAATGATTCCTGTTCCAGTGGAAGTGAAGGTGTATGCCCAGAATGTTCAGCTCTATTGAACCTGAAGGGACTTTGGATTTATAGTGGCTGTTGTTGGCAGCCACTGTGGCTGCAACTGCAGCTGCTGCTGCCGAGGGACTGGCTATGCACCATTCAGTGGCCACAGGGACAGTGGTGAATAAATTGGCTAGGCAAATTGCTACTGCCCTAAGTACTCAATAGCAAATTAATGAACATTTGCAAATGGGCATAATGCTGTTAAACTAAAAAACTAACTTAATGCAAAAATTAGAACTGCTGTATGATATTTCACTTATGTCTTGTTCTCCATTGTTCAAAGATATTTGCATAACACCTATTTCTTATACTATGCACAATCTGTCTACATCTATATCTCAACTAAGTGAGATGGTGAGGGGCCTTTGGAACAACAAGTTTAGGAATTTAACCACTTTGTTAATTAGAGAAATTAAGGGTCTGAATGAGACCCGAGTTCCACCTATGTCTTTATCTGGCTTGGCTACCTGGATGTCAAAAGCCCTTAACCTGTTAAAAAATTGGTCTGGCATTGCCGCCTGGATTAGAGTGTTAAGTTTAGGTATAATTTTTCTCATTTATCACTCTCGCAGCTGATGGCAGCAGTGACAGACTAAAAATCATGCAATGCAGCAAATCCTGCTGGCACAGCAGCAAGGGCAAGACCCCCCCTCCAAGTATGGTTTCATGTGTTGAAGGAGACATGAGTCCTTGAATCAATGACAGGTAAGATGGAATGGATGCCTTGCTAACTTAAGACAGGGAAGCAGCCATGCTGTTGCCCATCCCCACAATGGGTAAAAGGGTTATCACATTCCACAACCTAAGACAGATCCTGGGCATCTTCAAATAAAATAAAAAGGGGGAATTGTTGGGCACTGTGCAAAAGACAAGCGCTGTGCCGGACACCATGACACTTCTTCCTCTCCTCCTCTTTCATGCTTCGCACGCTCTGAGCAAAAGAAAAGAGTGCGTGCTTGAGCCTGAGGGATGCTTCCTCTTTCTCTCTGTACCTTCCAGTTGGTGATAGCTGACAACACCAACATAGCAGTCTCTCATTGGCTGGAATAAGCCAGTCTGCTGCTTTACCATTGGTTCCTTAACTGTCTCCCCTCCCTATAAAAATCCATGTGCCTTGGAAATAAATGCATTCTGAGCTGCCATCCGCTGCATGTGGTTGACTCATTTCCCCGGCCAAGAGGGAAGGGATCTCCAGCTAGGGGGGTCCAGGCTTCGGCCAACGGCACTTATCCTCCTGATCGGCTCCTGGGGGCAATCCGGCTGGTTCGGATTGCCCCACCCGCGCCCAGGGACCCTTGGGCAGTGACAGAGGGCTGGGGATGTGCTCAGTGGTTAAGTGCCCCTGAGTTCAGTCCCTGCTGATATATTAAAAAACAAAAGAAAATGAAACAATAGAGAATTGCATCAAAATGAAAAGTTAACTAATCCAGTTTTTAAATGGGCAATAGACCTAAATATACATTTCTCAAAAGAGGATATACAAGGCTGGAGTGGTTGCTCAGTGGTTACAACGCTTGCTGGCATGCATGAGGATGGGGGTTTGAACCCCAGCACCACAAACACAACGAAGTGTGTCTGAGCAACAAAAGCCACATGAAAAACTAAATAAAATTGATTCTGTCTCTCTCTCCCACTCTCTGTCCCTCTCTCTCTCTCTCTCAAAGAAAACAAGAAGAAGAGGAGGAGGAGGAGGAGGAGGAGGAGGAGGAGGAGGAAGATATAAAATGGCCAACAAATATATGGGAAAAAAAATAAAAGTCTCAACCTCACTAATCATTAAGGAAATGCAAATCAGGGGCTGGAGCAGTGGCTCGGCAGTTGCAGCACTTGGCAGGCATTAATGTACACAATAAAATGTTAGAGCTACAAAAGCCACATGAAAAACTGAATAAGATTGATTCTCCTTTCTGTCTCTCTCTCTCTCTCTCTCTCTCCCTCTCTCACTGTCGTTTCTCTCTCTTTAAACAAACAACAACAACAAAAAAGAAATGCAAATCAAAACCACAATGAGATACCTCACCCCAGTCAGAATGACTATGATCTAAGATGACAAGTGCTGTTGAGGTTGTGAAGAAAAAGGAACCTATATATACTGTTACTGGAAATGCAAATTAGTGCAGACAGTATGGAAAACAGTATGGAGGTTTCTCAAAAAATTCAAAATAGATTTACCCTGTGACCCCTCAATCCCACTACTAGTTACCTATCAAAAGGAAATGAAATATGTGTACTTAATTTATTCCCATGTTTATCAAAATATTACTCACAATAGCCAAGAAATGCAGTTGACCTAGGTGTCCATCAATGAATGACTGTATAAAGAAGGAAAATGTGGCACATATACACAGGGGAGTAGTGTTCATCCATAAGAAGGATGAAATCCTGTCATTTGCAACAGCATGGATATAACTGGAGGTCATTATTTTATGTAAAATAAACCAGAAACAGAAAGACAAATACTATATGATCCTACTCATACATGGAATCTATAGAAGTTGAGAATAAAATTATGGTTACTAGATGCTGGGGAGAGTAGGCAGGAGGCTTGGATGGTAGAGTATTGATCACTGTGTACTAACCTGTAGTTAAATAGGAGGAATAAGTCCTATTGCACAGCAGGATGACAATACATAATGATAATTTACCAGGTGTTTCAGGAAATCTAGAAGAGGGATTCTGAATGTTTTCACCACAAAGAAATGATAAATGTTTGAAGAGATAGATAACCTCATTACCCTGAGCTAAATATTACACAATGTATACATGTATTGAAACATCACATAATATCCCATAAATATGTACAATTTTATGTGTCAATTAAAACAAATATTTAAAAAATTTCTAACCATCTATGTGGACATTCTATTCAAGAAGATGGAGACTAATTTTCAATTCTTTTTTTTTACTTAAAGCATCAGATATTTCAATTAAAAATTAATTCATACATTACTTTCCCTTGATTGTGCCTGATATATATTATTGCAGTTGAAAGATCTGTGGTTACTATGTAAAATTAAGGGGGGAAATGCCACATCTCCTCCACCTATATCAAATACCTGTTACTCAGACTGTTTTCTTTTTCTTATATTGGTTCTTCCTTAGATATACATGACATCAGAAAATACCATGATATAATTATAAAAGCACGGAGTAAAACTTTTCAAATTCAGTTCATAGCATTTCTTCTTCCCCTTCCTTTCTCCCTCCCTCCTCCTGTTCTTTTTAGTTATACATGACAATACAATAAACAATGATGTAACAGTAAAAGCAAGGTGTATAATTTATTCCTAATCATGGACTGCTTTTAGTAATTTTTTTTGCAGAGTATATAGTATGAACAGAGCAAAGAAGAGTAAATTTGTGGTGCAGAGCTCTGAAAAGCACTCTCTCAACTAGGTGATCAAAATTTACCTGAACAGCGATATCACACTGTTCACAGTGACTCTATAACCTTCTGATAAGATATGATGAGAATGGTACATAATCTTGTTGATTGTTCTAAAAGCAAACAAAACCCTATTTCCCTGGCCTAATCATGAGAAAAATACCAGCCGAGGGACATAATACAAACTGCCTAACTAGTACACCTCAGGACTTTCAAAAACTAGGAGAGTCTAGAAACTTCAGTCAAAAGGAGTATGAGAGACAAGACCATTCAGTGTACAGTGGATGCCTGAATGTGACTTTAGAACAGAAAATGACAAAAAACTAATAAGAGAATCTGAACAGAGTAAATATTTTAGTTAAAATATAATTTTTATTTTAAAAAGTACCATATTAACATCAAATGTTAATAGTAAACTTTGCATGGGTTATATGGAAATTCTTTAATTTATTTTCATAATTTTTTGTAAATCTATAAGTATTATAAAAACCTTATGAAATAAATGATTAGCTTCTAATAGAAGAGAATAAACTATTAGTAAGATTACACCATGAATGAACTCCAAATATTTTTCTAAATAAGTCAGATGGAAAAAAGTTCATATTATCTGATTCCAGTTATATAAATTTATAGAAAAGTTCAGCCTGAAGTTCAGAAAATCAGTTAACTAGTATCAGGGTTGAGAGTGGGGATTCACTTAAAATGAGTGCAAGAGAACTTTAAAGGAATAAAAATGTTTTAAAACTGTCTGATTATTATTGTTACATAAATCTATAAATGTGCTAAAATAATTGAAATGTGCCTTTCATGGTGTGTAACCTATATCTGAACAAAGGTGTAAAACAAATTTGTTTTATTGCACATTACAGATATTACATTTTTTTAAAATTGAAGGGTTGTGGTCATGCCATGGAACAAGTCTCTCAGTCAGTGCCATTTTCCCAACAGCTCAGATAATCATTAGCATTTTTCAGCAGCAAAGTATTTTTTAAAATTAAGATAGGTTAATTATTAGATAAAATAAAGCTACGTTATCAGATATTAATATAGCTACAAAGTTTTCTTATGATTACTGTAGTAGGCAGAATATTGTCCATGGACAAAGATGTTCATATCCTCATTTTGAAATCTGTAAATGCTACCTTTAATTGCAAAAGGGACTTTGCAAATGTGACTGAATACTAAATGTTTGTAATATATACATATATTCATATTATATCATAGGTATATATGTAATATGTATCTATCTATATGTGTAGATATAGATATATAGATATGTATATATGGATACAGAGAGAACAAGAGCATCACAGAGCTTACAGATGCTTTTTGACTTACAATGGGGTGATACCCCAAAAAGGCATTGTACGTTGAAAATGCCTTTAATACACTTAACCTACCAAACATCATGGTTCAGCAACACAGCACACTATAGAGGATCAATCTGCTCACTTGTGATCACATAGCTGACTTGGGAGCTACAGGAAGGTGCTGCTGCTTAGCATCACAAGAGAATATAGACCTGTATAAAACTAGCTCAAGGAAAGATTAAAATTCAAAATTTGAAGCACAATTTTTACCTGTGGTAAAACACTTGCTCAGCATGCATTAGACCCTGAAAAAAAATAAAAATATGAAACAAAGTTTAGTTTCTGTTGAATACATAACACTTTTGCAACATTTTAAAGTCCAAAATGGTAAGCTGAACCATCCTATGTCCAGTACCATGCATATATATGGGGTGGTGTGGTGATGGGAGTGGCAAAGCAAATGTGAGAAAAAAGGAAACAGTGAATCTGAATAAACAGTATTTGCAGTTGTTTAATTATTTTTTTCTTTTCATAAGTTTGAAATACTTATTTGCAAATAATTTTTTTTTGTTTGTTTGAATTTGAGAGGTGTTGATTTTTGGCACTGGGGATTGAACTCAGGGGCACTTTACCAGTGACTTATATCCCTAGTCTTTTTTTTTTATTTTTGAAACAGGGTCTCACTAGTTGTCCAGACTGGCCTTGAAGTTCTGATTATCCTGCCTCAGCCTTCCAAGTTGCTAGGATTACAAACATGCACAATTTTGCCTGGCCAAATCAGTTTCAAAACTCCACTAGAGAATGTAAAATTGAATACTAAAGTATACTCAATCCAAAAGGCAAAATTAAAAAAAAATAACCAAAAAAAGAAAACAGATAAATCAACACATATTAAATATTTTAGGTTTGCAGACAAGTCACTCAAAATTACTCAACTCTGATTCCATAATTTGAAATCTAATAGAGATAATATTTAAATGAATGGACCTGGTAGTTCCGTAAAACTTTATTTACATAATGTAGCTGACCAGCAGAACATTGTTTGCTCAGCTCTGTACTTCATTATTAATTAAACTAATGTAAGTGAAATTTATAAAACACAATACTTTAAAATTCATGGTGAATATTCAACAAGATGAACCATATTCTGGGCTACAACATGGTCAATAAATTTCAGAGAAGTGAAATCATACTGAGCATGTTATTGAAACCCAGAAGAAATAAATACAAAAATCAATAAGAAAAACTTGTAGACAATCCCAGAATATGCACAAGTTATGCAAGATATATTACAAGTAACTCAGAGATTAAAATAAAATCTCAAGGATAATTAGAAAAGATTTGATGTGAACAATAAAAAATGCATCGTAAAATATTTGTGGGATGAAACTAAAACAGGACTAGAACAGAAATTCATAAATCTGAAGATGTATTTTTAAGTAAAATGATAAAGAACTTCAAATCAGCTGAATTCCCAACTTGAAAAGTTAGCAAAGGAGATAAAATTAACATGAAACATGGCAGAATGGTAGAAGGTAAACGCAGGAATTAATGAAATAGAACAACACACTATTGAGGGGGGGAAAGCCAAAAAATCTATTTTAAAAAAAGATACATAAACCTCTAGAAAGACCAAATTATTAAGAAGCAAAACAAACAACAAACACACACACAGCTTACCAAGATTAATAAAGATATACGTGGACTTTGGATGTAGTTCAGTGGTAGAGCACTTTCCTGGCATTCATGAAGCCCTAACTTCGATTTCCATCACTGCCAAAAGAAAAGGTCCCTCTAGTTCATAAATATTGGCAGGATATAATGAGAAAGTTTATGTCAAATGATAGACAAGCAAGTAGTAAACCAGATAAATGTTTTTAAACATAAAATGTGTAAAAATGAATATAAGAAGAAATAAAAAATCTGAAGCATCCCATATCTGTTTTTTAAATTGAATTCAAAATCAAAACTTTTGAACAAAAGAAGTTCTAGTCTTGATGTTTTCATTTGTGAATTCTACCAAATATTAAGAAAGGAATAATACCAGTCCTTCCAGAAAACACTAGAAAGGGAACATTCTCCAACATAGTCTATGAAGATAATTAAGTCTGACACCAACAATCTGACAATAATACTATATAAACATAAAATAGCTACAGAACTAATAAAATGTATGCATAGAAGTGCATAGCCCTCACCTCTCCCTCCAGAAAGAAGACCCAGAACAATAATTAGCTACATTTGAGGTGAGTGGCACTGGAACTCTTAAAGGTAGAGATGGGATCTCGGTAAGATATGGAGACCAGGAAGAGTGACATAAAGCACCCTGACAACTACAGGCCTGGTTCCCCAAGAAGGAAACTTGCCCTTGCAGAGGAAAGGATGAACAGGAGAGAATTCCAGAGGGATCCACTGCTGCAAATGCCAGCAAGTCTACGGTCAGGAGAGCTCCACAGTTCTCACAGACTCATAGCCCAGTTAGGGGAGCTACCTTGGGTCTGCACTGTAGTTTTGCTTCAAAGAGGGAATTTACCTTGTCTTCTTTCCAATGCCAAGAGTGCAGGTTGCTATAGGGGAATGGCATGGGGAACAGAAAAGAGCTATGCTACTAGCATGGAATCAGTCCTGTACAACATTTGATCTGAGGAAAAAAGTTAATGCTATATGCTCCCCACAGTTACCATATGCCCATCTGCCACAACCAGTTCACAGCTGGCCCAAGCCACCGGTAGACCTGAGAGTATGTATTAAACACACACACACGCACACACACTGCTTTCACTGCTGAGAAAGCATTCACTGTGCTGTATGACCCCTGAACTACCACTCCCATTGCTGGCGTGGCCACCTGGTTGGTGTGCCACCTTCACTGCTGTGTGCACCACACTGACCTCAGATTCTAGAGTATCCCTCCCCCACAAGGCCGTTGGAAGACAGAAGGGCTCCTTGATCATGCCACAGTGCATACTGTGCTCAAAATCTTTAATTACAGCTAAAGAAGTTGTAGGAACAATTGCACTATAGAACCCAATTGAATCCAAAGCCAAAATAACCTCCCAAACAGACACCCTAAGACATATTTTGAGGAGAAAACCATACCCAACAAAAAGGGTCTTATAAAATTGGTGGCTACAACTGACTCCCCAGATGCACAAATTTCAATTTTGGGACACAAGAAGTATGAAGAAAACAAAATTCCATGATACCTCCAAAGGAGCACATTGACGCTAGCAAAGGATATTGATGAAATGCCTGATAAAATACTCAAAAGAAGGACTATAAGGAAACTGAGATTCAAAAGAACACAGAAATATAATTCAATGAAATTAGGAAAGTAATTTATGCTATAATGAGAAATTCGGTAAAAACACAGAGATGTTAAAAAGGAATCAAAGAGAAATCTTCAAAATGAATAAATCAAATAAAAAATCCAATTGAAAGCCTCAAAATAGACAAGATCATGCAGGAATAACATTATAAATTGGAAGAAAAGTCTTTTTATCATGTGAAATAACCTAGTCACACACAAAAAAAGAAATGAAGACAACTTACAAAAATTGTAAGATACCATTAAATGAAGAAATAATTGAATTTTTTATGTCTTTGAATGCAAAAGGAAGGGGAAAACATAGAAAACATATTCAATTAAATAATAATTTAAAACTTCCTCAATCTGGAGGAAAGCAGGGCCATCCACATAGAGGAGGCCCAGAGGTTCCACATGGACGCTACCAGAAAAGATTCAAACCATGGTATGTTTTAATAAAATTAGAACATGCAAAATAGAAAGAATGCCAAAAAAAAGCAAGAATACAGCACCAATCCACATGTAAGGGAAATCCCTTTATAAGAACTGTATACTTCTTGTCAGAAATCTTACAGGTCAGAAAGAAATGGAATGATATACTGCTTGTTCTGAAAGAAAAAAAAATTCTAACCGGGAACAATTTACCCAGCAATGCTATATCTCAGTAATGAATGATTAATACATATTTTCCAAGATGAACAAAAACTGAGAGAATTCATTGCTAGTAGACTGGTTATACAAAAGCTGTTTAAGGGAGTATTACATACAGAAATAGAGAAAGAGAAAGACATGAAAACAGGTGAAAGTATAAAACTCACCAGAACATCCACGAAAGATAAATAGAAAGGAATCAAACTTCATAAAAACATTAAAACACCAAACCATAAAGATGAACAACAGAGGTGAAAAAGAATGAATGATAACCAAAAAACTCAGGAGAAAATTAATAAAATGACAAGAGAAAGTCATAGCTTACCAATAATAGTCTTTAATGAAAATCAATTAACTTAGCCAACTAAAAGATATATATTGGCTAAATAAAATAATAGCCTGGTGTGTTGGTATATATCTGTAATCCCAACTACTTGAAGCTGAGGCAGAGGGATCACATGTTTGAAGCCAGCCTCTGTGGTTTAGTGAGACCCAATCTCAAAATAAAAAATTTTTAAAAAGGGTCTGGGGATGTAGTTCAGTGGTAGAGAGCCCTTGGGTTCAATACCTAGTCCTACAAAAAACAAAAGCAACCCACCCACCAAAAACAAACTCCCATAAAACCCTATGACCCAATGATATGTTGCCTAAAAGGAACTCAGTTTGTGAGTTAAAACACACACAAACTGAAAGGATGGGAAAAGGTATTCCATGTTTCTTACTCTAACCTTATGACATTTAATAAAATTCAACATTCTTTCATGATAAGAAAATCTGACCAAATTAGGTATACAAGAATTTTACCTCAACATAATGAAAGCTACATATAACAAATCCAAAGCCAACATCATACTGAATGGGGGTAAGCTGAAAGCACTTGCTCTAAGACCTGGAACAAGACAGGGTGTCCATTCTCATTGCCATTATACAATATAGTACCTGAAGTTTTATCCAGAGCAATTAGGCTATATGAAAAATAAAAGGCAGACAAATAGAATTGGAAAAACATAAAATATTCCTGTTTGCAGATGACAGTGTTCTATATAGGAAAAAGAAAGAAAAATTAGAATGTCCCAAAGACTATTAGGACTAATGAATGAATTCAGAAAAGTTGCAGTGTAAAAAAAAATAATTTTATATATATATATATATATATATACACAAAAGTCAGTAGCATATTTACATTCCAATAGTAGACTTGATGAGAAAGAAATCATAAAAGTGATCCCATTCACAAAATCTACAAAAAAAGAAAGAAAGAAAGAAAAGAAAAAACTAGGAATAAATTTAACCAAGGAAGTAGAACACTCCATAATGAAAATTACAAACCATTGATTAAAGAAATTGAAGAAGATACAAAAACAATGGAAAAGCCTCCTATGCCTATGGATTTAAAGAATTGATATTATTAAAGTGTCCATACTGCTCAAAGTGATTTATGGATCCAAAACAATCTCCAACAAAATAACAATGACATTCTTTACAGAAGTAGAAAAAACAACCTTAAAATTCACATGGATGCATAAAAGACTCCAAATACCCAAAACAATCCTGAACAAAAAGAACAAAGCTGGGGATATCACACTGCTATCTACCTTCAAAATATACCACAAAGCCATAGTTACCAAAAGACCATGGTGATTTCATTAAAATAAACATATAGATCAATGAGCAGAAATAAATCCATGTTTGCTCAGCCAGGTGATTAATGATGTAAGTGCTGAAAACATGCATTGGAGGAAGGATAGTCTCTTCAGTAGACATTGCTGTGAAAACCACATATCCACAAAAAAAAGAGAGAAATTAGACCCCATCTCTTACCCTATACAAATATCTATTCAAACTGGATCAATAACCTGAATGTAAGAGTTGAAACTATGAAACTGTTAGAAGAAACCATTGGGGAAACACATCAAGACACTGACATAGGCAATGATATTTTTGGAAATGATCCCTAAAGCACAAACAACAAAATAAACAATGGGAAAATGGGATTATATTATACAGTTAAGATCCTTCTGAGCAGCAAAGGAAATAATCAACAGAGTGAAGAGACAACTTGCAGAATTGGAGAAAATTTAACTGACACAGGATTAACACCCAGAATACATAAGGAGCAAAAAAAAAAATTAACAAGAAAATGTAAGTAATTCAGTTAAAAGATGAATAAATGATCTGATTAGATGCTTCTCAAAAGAAGCAATGAAAGTGGCCAAGAAATGTATTTAAAATTGATAAGTGGCAGATTATGTGCTCCTGATGCCCAGTGCCAGCTCCCATGGTGACCAGATTCAGTTACATAGGAAAAGAAATGCAATCAAGAATAAGCAAGGATTGAGGAATATGGTAGAAGGGAGACACGCAGCAATTTCCTATATGCTCTCAGCATACAGAGAGTGAAGGACAAGCAAATTTGAGAGGCTAGGATATCTCCTGATGATCTTAATTTTCCTGAGAGTATCCCAGCTCAATCAAGAGAAGAGTCACAAACCCTAACCCATCAACAAGAACCCAAGGAGGAATAATGAGAATGGCTAGAATACACTTCCATTTAAAGCACAAGAAGTCTTTATAAAATGAGGAAACAGGCAAACAAACCTCCCCCTACTCAAACTCACAATTCCCCAACCAAGAAGTCCACAGACAGAGACCTGGATGAAAACCAAGAGAAAAGTAACAATCTGATTATTAAAATGATCAAACAATTAAAAGAATATTTAAGAAAGGAATTAAGAGAGCAATCACAGGAGCTGAAAGACTACTTTAACAAAGAAAGAGATATACTGAACAGAAATGTAACAAAAAATCCTTGACATGAAAGATACAATCAACCCAATTAAAAGCTCCCTTGAAAATTTTAATAACAGATTAAAATCATGAGAAATTGAATTTCAGCTCTTGAAGAAAAAACTTCAGATACTGAAGACAGGTTAAGCAATCTTGAGCACATAAAAGACAGTTAAGAAAAAAAACTTATAGGACATGATCAGAATTTTCAAAAGTTCTTGGAGGAAATCAGAAGACCAAACATGAGCATCATTGGGATAGAAGAGAATGCTGAGCTACAAACTAAATGACATTAAAAACAAACTCAATTAGATAGTTAAAGAAAATTTCTCCTATATCAGATGTGAAACAAACTGCACATTCAGGAAATGTATAGGACCTCAAATAGACCTAGCCAAATGAGAAATTCACTGAGATACATCATATACAAAATGCATAATCAAGAAAAACAAGGAAAGAATACTAAAAATTGCAAGAGAGAAACACCAAGTCACATTCAGAAGCAAACCAATAGGAATCACATCTAACTTCTCAGTTCAGACTCCAAAAGGAAAAGGGGACTAGAATGAAATGTTCCAAACCCTGAACGAAAACAACTGTCAACTGAGGTTTCTATTCCCAGCAAAACTCAGTTTCAAATTCGAGAGGAAAATAAAAACATTCCACAAGAATAAACTCACAGCATCCCCAAGCACAAAACCAGCACTACAAAGAATATTTAAAGACAAACTTCAAATAGAGGAACAAACAAAAAATTGTCAAAGCCCACATGCAGAGGAAGCTGAATAATAGTATAATCTGCTAAACAAAAACCAAGACAGCACAAAATATAGCAAAATAATCACAATGAAAATGAACCACAACCACATATCCATTCTAACACTGAACATGAATGGTCTCCATTCCCCAATCTAAAAGCTCAGCTTAACAGAATGGATCAAAAAAATCCAATAATATACTGCTTATAAGAAACACATCTTATAGTCAAAGACAGGTTGAAAGTGGAAGGATGGAAGAAAAGTTTACCAGGCATATAGCCCAAGAAAATAAGTTGGAGTTGCGATTCATATATCTAACAAAGTAAATGTCAACCAAAAATTAATCAGAAGAGATAAAGGGCTGCTACATTTTAGTAAAGGAAACAATTCAACAAGAAAAGGTAACTACAGTAAACATCTATGCCCAAAACATTAAAATTCCCAAATACACTGAAAAAAATACTGTATGATATTAAGTCCCTGATAGGCTACAATACAATAGTATTGGGGGACTTCAATATACCTTTATCACCCTTTAATCATGAAAGCAAAAAGCAATAAAAATATCTCCAACTTAACACTATAAATCAAATGGATTTGATAAACATGTATAGAATATTCTACTTCAAAACACCTGAACATACCTTTTTCTCAGCAGCACATGGATCTTTTTCCAACATAGATCAGATTCTAGTCCACAATGGAAATCTTGGCAAATACAAAAAAAAAATAGGTCTGATATCATGTCTCCTATCATATTACAATGAAGGTAGTAATCAACAACAAAAAATAACAGAAATCACAAAAATACATGGAGATTGAATAATTCTTAAAGGAAGAATGAATCAAAGAGGATATGAGAGTAGAAATCAAGAAATTCTTCAGAAAGAATGAGAATGAACACAACATAATGGAATCTCTGGGGCAGTAGAAAGCATTGCTAAGAGGAAAATTTATAGCATTCAGTGCCTACATCAAGAATCTAGAGAGATCATGGGCTGGAGCGGTGGCTTGGCAGATACGGTGCTCACCGGCATGTGCAAGTACCTGGGTTCAAAACCCAGCACCTACATGCACAACTAAGTGTCAGAGCAATGAAAGCCATGTGAAAAACTCAATAAAAATTGATTCTCTGTCTCTCTCTCTCTCTCTCACTGTCCTTCTTTCTTTAAAAAAAAAACTAGAGAGATCAAATAAATAAGCTTATAGTCCACCTCAAGTCCTTAGAAAAAGAACAAACAATTCCAAAACTAGTAGAAGACAGGAGATAATCAGGATCAGAGCTAAAATCAATGAATTTTATAATAAAGAAACAATACAAAGAATCAATGAAATGAAGAATTAATTCTTTGAAAAAATAAACAAAACTGACAAACCCTTAGCCAATATCACCAAAAGAAAGAATGAAAAGAAGCAAATCAATAAAATCAGAGAGGAAAATGAA
This sequence comes from Aplodontia rufa, assembly GCA_004027875.1. NCBI lineage: Eukaryota > Metazoa > Chordata > Mammalia > Rodentia > Aplodontiidae > Aplodontia > Aplodontia rufa. Next base: position 29,269 of record PVKS010015338.1, on the reverse strand, counting down.
GAGAACACCACGAACCCTACTGAAATTCAAAGGATTATCAGAACCTTTTTGGAAATCTAAACTCCACCAAGATGGAAAATCTGGAAAACATGGATAAATTTCTGGTCACATACAACATTCCCGAATTGAAACAGAATGATATAGACACCCTATACAGATGAATATCAAGTAATATATTTCAAACAGCCTTTAAAAGCCTTCCAAAAAAAGAAAAGCCCAGGACCTGATGCATTCTCAGCTGAGTTCTACCAGACCTTTACAGAACTAACTAATTATTGAGCTATTCCATGAAACTGAAAGGGATGGAATCCTCCTAAACACTTTTTTATGGGGCAACCATACCCTGATACCAAAACCTGACAAAGATGCATCAAGAAAAGAAATCCACAGATCAATATCCCTGATGAATATAAATGCAAAAATCCTTAATTAAATACTGGCAAATCATTTTAAAATTAAAATCAAGAATCAATAAGTGAATTGCCATTAAATTAAAAACCTTCTGCATAGCTAGGGAACTAGTTAAGAACATGAAGAGAGAGCCTACAGAATGAGGGAAAATCATGGCCAGCTACTTCTCCAACAGAATACTAACATCCAGAATATATAAAGAACTCAAAAAACTTAATATCAAAAACACAAACAATCCAACCAATAAATGGATGAAAGAATTAAAGGGAAACATCTCAATGAAAAAATACGAAAGTCCAATAAAAATATGAAAAAATGTTCAACATCTAGCAATCAGAGAATTGCAAGTCAAAGCTACATTAAGATTTCACATCACTCCAGTCAGAATGGCAAATATCAATAATACAAACAACAGATGCTGGAAAAGGTGTGGGGAGGAAGCAATTGTACATTGTTGGTGGGACTGCAAACCTGTACAACCACTTTGGAAAGCAGTATGGAGACTCCTCAAAAAATTAGGGATAAAACCACTGTACAACCCATATATCACACTTTTTGGCATTTTCCAGAAAAAATATAATTGGCATATTACAGCAACACAGTTACATCAATGTTTATAGTGGCACAATTCACGATAGCTAAATTATGCAGTTAACTATTCTACTCAGCTATTAAAAAGAATGAAATCATGGCTTTTCCTGGTAAATGGATGGATATGGAGAAAATCATGCTGAGTGAAATTAGCCAAACTCAGAAGCTCAAAGGTTTTCTCTTATATATGGAAACTAGAATAAAACAAAAGAAAGGGTGAAAGTCAAGTTTATATAATAAACCTATCAAACTTGGAGTAACATACAATCTGGGAGAAGCCTAGTTATATAGGGGAGAGGAGGATGAGAGAAGAATGAGGAGGGAAAAGGGGAGTTATAAATACTGTATAGTATACTTGGCATGTCTTGAGATGCTGAATAGTACACATGCAGTCATTCAAATCTGGAAAATAAAAAAAAAAATTTGTGTGTGCGTGTGTGTGTGCACGTGTATTGGGGGTAGATTGTGGAGATAAGAGATCAGGGAGAGGGTGGAGGTGAGGAGTGCTGGGGAAAGAATGGGACCAAATTATATTGTATTGATGTGTGCATGTATGAATCTGAAACAATAAATCCCTTCATTGTATAAAACTGTAGGGCACCGTGAAAATAAAATAAAATAAATGGAAATAAAATAAAATTGATAAGTCAATTAGCCATCATGCAATTTGAAACCACAGTGAAATATAATCTCACCTTAGAATGGTGTCATTTAAAAGACCAAAAAAAAAATGCTGGTGAGTATGTGGAAGAAAAAAGCTCATATAACTTTGGTGGGAAAGTGAATTAGTACAATCATGATGGAGAACACACGTAGGTTACTCAAGAATCTTAAAATGGATCTGACACCACTGGGCTTGGTGGTACATGCCTGTAATCCCAGTAGCTAGAGAGGCTGAGGCAGGAGGATTGCAAGTTCAAAGCCAGTCTCACCAACTTAGCAAGACCCTAAGCAACTTAGCAAGATCCTGTCTCAAAATAAAATATATTTTAAAAAAGGGTTGGGATGTGGCTTAGTGGGTAAGTACCCCTCAGTTCAATCCCCACTACCAAAAAATAATAATAAGAAGAAGAAATTTGTACCATATGATCCAGCGAACCCACTATTTGGTAAATATCCAAAGGAAATCAAATGAGTCTAGCAAAAAGATGGCTGCACTCCCATGCTTTTTGAAGCTCTATCCACAGCACCCAAAATACAGAGTAAATTTAGGTGTCCATCAATGGATGAATGGACAAAAACAACAACAAAAAAGGGCAAAAGACATATATTACTGTGGAATATTATTCAGCCATAAAATGAATGAAATCCAGTCATTTTCACTAAAATAAATGGAAGTAGATTATGGAACATTATGTTAAGTAAAGAAAAAGGCTACATGTTCTCTCACACATATAAAAGCTTAAAAATAGTCTATATGAAATGTAAAATAGGTATTACTGGGAGTCAGGAATGATGGAGTTGAAGAGTATAGAGGGAGGTTGAATAACAGGCACCAAAACACAGTTAGATAGGAAGAAAAGTCACAACTGGTGACTATAGTTCACAAGTCACAATAACCTATTATATATTTCATGAAGAAATATGATGAGGTGCTCAAAGGCTCCAACCATCAAGAAATTTGATAAGGAGATGAAAATGCTAAGAATCCTGATTCAATCAGTACCCGCTGTACATATGCATTAACATGTCACACTGTACCCCACAAATGTTTACATTATTAAAAGTCATAAAATAAGCTATAGAACATTATCTCCCATGAACACAAACATGATAATCCTTCACAAATCTTATCCAATTAAAAATTTTAAAGAATGATAAAACATTAAGAGCATATATGGTTAACCAAGAAAGGCATGATTTTTTAACATTGTAAAAATAATTTATATTGGAAAAATAAAGGAGAAAAAATCACATAATCATTTTAAAAACCCAGAAAAATATTTGACAAAATTAAAATTGAATTACTAATAAAAACTCCCAATAAATCAAAAATAGACATGAATTTATTTAATCTGATAAAGGACGACTCTGCTAAACCTACTAATATAATATTCTATGAAGAAATATTGTGCTATTGAGAACAAAGCAAGGATGTCACGTCTCACCATTTCTGTTTACCTTTGTACTAAAGGATCTAAGGCAATACTAGAAAGCAGGAAAAGCAAATCAAAGGAATATAGATTGGAAAGAAAAAAGTCTTTTCACTATTCACATACAACATTATTGCATCCACAGAAAAACCCTACAGGGTCCATTTTAAAACTGTAAGAACTAAAGAATTTAGCCAAGTCACAGGATTAAAAGTCAAAATAAGACTTCTTTCATTGCCAGTTCTATTTATGTCACTTTCCAGAAGACAAACAAAACGAAAAGAGATTGATGATTTATAGATAGCATGAATGGGACCACCCCTGGATCCCCTGTGACAGACTCAGTTGGACAGGTGATAAAAACCAAGCACCAGAAATAAGAAAATCAGTAAATTGTGTGCTCATGGATGTGGCGAAGGGAACCGGTAGAAAAAATTACCAAAAAAAAAAAAAAAAAAAAAAAAGAAAGAAAGAAGAGAGAGAGAGAGGTGCTGGGTAAAGAACCCCATTGTTATGCATGCTTTAGGGCTAAATCATAGACAGGGAGCAAAGCTGATGCATGACAAGACCTGACTAAGTTGCACAAATATGAGTCTGGATGCCAGTGTCTCTTAAAACTAAGGAATGGGTGGTTGCGGTCTGCTTTCCCGAAGGGACTGTTTGGAACTTTGGATTCTCTTGGGAATGTTTAATTGTCTCTACACTAACTTTTAATTTCCTTGACAATTTCCAGAGCCCATTCCTGAGGTGGGAATAAGAAAGATGCACAGGGCAAGGAGGTAATAGTAGTCTTAGGAAAATCTTAGAGAATTTTATTTTTTAATTGATCAAAAGCAACAGTGTGAACTCGTAAGGCTTAGAGCACCCCAGAAATGCTGGTCCTTCAAAGGGATCTGGAAATGTAAGATGGCTGAAGAATCATCAATGCAGTCAAGACATTTCTAAGAAAAGGGATCTTCCATATCTTAACTCAAATAACCATCCAGGAAGCATTTATACAGTGCCATTATGTGGCCATGCACACACACTCACAGTACCATCCAAAACAAATATGAAGTACCGAGAAACGATAAGAGCAAAAGCAATGAAAAAAAAAGAAACTAAATATTTGCCTTTAGAAAGATCAATAAAATTAATAAATATGTACTCCGACTGATAAAGAAAAAGGGAGAGAAAGCACAAATACCCAGCATTAGAAATGAAAACTGAGACATCATAGATATGCCATAGACTTCACAAAAAAAAATATGAGAATACTACAAACAACCCTGTGCCCATTGATTTGCCAACTTAGATGAAAAAGGACAACTCCCAGCAAGACACAAACTACCAAAATTAACTTAAGAAGAAAGAGATAATGTGAATACTCTCGTATCTGTTACAAAAATAAATCTACACTTAAAAACTTTCCAACAAAGAAAAATTTCAAGGCCCAGGTGGCTTCACTGGTGAATTCTATCAAGCATTGAAGGAATAAATTATTCAGATTCCATAAATCTCTCCCAGAATACAGAAAAGCACTTCATACCTTATTTTATTAAACCACAATCATCTTGATATGAAAATCAGACAAAGATATTACAGAAAAAGAGAAACTACAGATCAATATTCTTCATAAACATAGATTTAAAAATTCTCAACCAAATATTAGTCAATCTAATCCAACAGCATGTAGAAAGGTAATATATCACAACTAACTAGTATGGATCTCAAAATCCATGGATCTAGGTTAAAACTCAATTGATGTGCAATCCACTATCAAAATTTTTAAATATGCATATATTATGATGATCTCAAGAGATGCTGCAACATATGCTTCAGAAAATTAAATAGCAATTGATGATTTTTAAAAATTCTCAGGAAATTAGGAGTTAAGGAAACTTCCTCAGTCTGACAAAAGGTATCTATTAAAACCTACAAATAACATCATTCTTAACTCGCTCCCTAAAATCAGGAAAAGAGTAAGAATATCCTTTCTCACAATCCCTGTTCAGCACAGTCATGGAAGTCCTAGAAAGTGAAATAAGGCTAGAGAAATAAAAGGCATGCTATCCACAAAAGAAAAGCAAGTCTATTTACAGATGACATGATTTTCTACCCAGTAAATCCAGTTAGCATAGTCGTGATTTAACTGGTAACTTCAGAGTGTTCTCAAAATAACAAATAGGGATATCCAATACTGATGGCAGACCGGTTGAGAAATCAGAAGCAAGGACTCGTTTCAACCTACACAACTTGTACATCATGTTAGAAGGAATTATAGGCTTTATTCTTTTATAGAACAAAATAAAATACAATAGCAACCTCACCAAAGCAATACATTCTTCAAAACTCAATCAAAAACAATTTAGCCATAGCTTTTTGACTGTAATAATTTTATTTGAAGTTCTATGATAACTATTCCACCCCAGGAGTAGAAGGACTGACCTACCCAGAGACAGACAGTGAGAGCCCTTCTTGGAGAGATGGAAACTTAACTCCTAAACCACCCCATGGCTGAAAGCAATTGAGAGGACATTTCCTCCATGGGTTGCCTGTTCTTCAGATCATGGGAAGAAGGCTCAGGAATTCATAGTTCCATTCCTGATCTTGAGATGCCCTGGAGGCATGGTGAGGAGTAAAAGGAGATAGACCACCCTTTCTCTTCCCCATAAAACCCCCAAGACCCCATAATGCCGAACACTTAAGTCATTTCTGGTAACCCTTCATTCTAAATGGGTTATAGTGGTTTTCCATTTATATCGTGGTTGTGTCTGAATCTGGCTAGGAAGAGTTCGTACAAGTGGCAACCCTGGCTGTCCATGTATATCGCCCAACTGTCCTCAGAAAGGACACAGACATTTACAGGAAATCACTGCATTATGCTTCACCATGAGTGAGAAGCAAACCTGCATTAAGCAAGCCTACGCGACAGGGGCCGTGTTCAGAACCTGACCACCTTATTTCACCGTAAGTTCAACTACAGTCCAATGAGACAGGAAATACTGCCACTTAAGAAGCAAAAACGGAAGCGCAACCAGGTTAAATTCTTGCTAGAAGTCACCCTGCTGATGAGACACTCAGCTTAAATTTAGTTTTTTCTGGCCTCATTTATCATGCTCTGGATCACCATTGTTTGAAAAGAGATTTACAGGGATTACATCATGATTTAAATCACAAGAAATATAACAGGTAAAGGAGGTGAGGACAAGTCACCTCAAAATATGCTGCTGTAGCCTATGATTATTTGGAGCTGAGGGATGTGATTGTTCTGAGTTGAGGAACAGCAGATGCCACATCTCCACTTTCCTGCCTAGGAAGAAGCCATAAAGTTTCCCACGAGGAAGGTATTCCCCCTGTACTGTGAATGGAATGGCAGGGCCAAGCTCGCTGAAACAGCCCTTATCTTCCCCTGTACGCCACTCCCCACATATTCCTTAGTAACTGTCCCACAATTTAACCCCTTTATCTTATCTCTTCATGAATGTATCATTTCTTTCCTAAAAGGCATAAAAGCTTTCTGTTCTTTGGGTCCTCATTCCCTTGTGGAGGCCCCCACGTACATGTAATGTTCTCCTGCTAGAGACCTTAAAAGATTAGAGAATTAGAGTCAGAATTTTGCTTCTCAAGCTGGTAGAGTCTCAGCTCTTTTGTGCCTCTATGCCTGGATGTGTTGTCTTTCTATCATTTATCATTGAGATTAAATTCTTGGAATCCAGAGTGGGGCTGGCAAGAAAGAAAAAAACCATTGGCAAACAGGCAGCATTTAAAGACCGCCTGGGAAAATCCCTCCCTCCCTGACTTGCATTACCTGCCAAAGACTTTCCAGCGCTCCCCACCAACTTACTGGCCTTTTCCCAATGCCAAGGACTTCCCAGTTAAGATCTCACCTCACCCACCCAGAACTTAAAAGGAACAAGCAATGAAAAAATGGATACAACATGTTCTCCTAAAAGTGAAATCTGATGGACAGGCGAAGGTCTGGAAAGAAAATTCATTTTTTCAAGATTAGCTTTTTATGATGCACCTGGCACTGTGCTGGGGATAACATAGTGAACAACATCAGGCCCACCCCTGCTATCTGGAGTTATGGGAAAAACACAAATTCCTGAGAGCCCAAAGCAAAGGGTGGTTGCAGAGGAGTTCATTAAACAAAGGCAACAGCACGTGCAAAAAAGGCCCTGCAGCAGGAAAGAGCGTAACACAGCATAAGGGAGTGGAAGACCACAGTGGATGGAGCGCAGAGAACAAAGAGGAGAGAGATTTGAGGTGAAATGAGGATTTAGGGGCAGACCACAAGGGGACTAGCAAAGCGTTTTCAGCAGTTTTAAATTGGGTCATTCAGCAGTACAAGGAAACCCCTGCAAGGCTTTGAAGAGGGCGGGATTTGGGAGTGAGTGACACACACATGCTTATGAGAAAGTCATTGATTTCAGCCAGAAGGACTGGAGAAGGAAGGACAGGCCAGCTCAATGAAGCCACATTCAGCTCCCCCAGGCAGAGCAGGGCCAAGGAAGACTGGCCTGCCCTCAGGAGGCTCCCAGTCTGTTCCAGTCCACTTTTGCCCCTGTCCTCTGCTGCGCTCAGGAAATCCCTGTCTCTCCTTTCTTTTTATTCCCTCAGGGCTGAAGACCAATGGAGAAACCCTAGCTTTGTGGGTATGGTTCCGTATTTGGAGGGGAAAAGAAATAACACACAACAACCCTCTTCCCCAGTTTTAAACTTTTAAACTTAGAAAACCTAGAACAATGTTTTAAAACAACGTTGACTTTTCTCCACCAGAAAAGTCAGATGATCCCTGGGTTTATTCACAGCCAGGCCTCCACTCACATTGTAAGTCACTGAAGTGTCTGCTCTCTTCATCTAAGGGGCAAGTGTGAAAGCTGTCCCACCTGCTCAGAAGGTCCTGCCATGTGAGGACCATGAAGCCTGGAGAGCAGGGCTTGGTTCTCTGCAGCCTCTCCACAGCCAGAGATAAAAACAGAAAAAAATGGCAGAGACTGACGCTTCCAAATCAGACATTCCTCCCCACTTAAATTTGGTTTTGCTGAGGTTAAATGCTAAAAATTATAGCAGTTCAATTAGATATAATCTTGATAGAGTCAAATCAATTATAGCAGATAACTTCTTGGTTTTTGATTCTCCGAATTATAAATTAGTTCTCACTGCCGAATCTGATAACTCTTTAGCCAGAGTTTTTTTAATACATTTGTCAAAGACATCTAGCCAAAAATTGAACTAACTGGTTAAGTCTCTGGAGACCTGATTCCAGGTTGTCATGGTAACATAAACAGCTACAAGTTCATTAAACAAACTTTTCCCCATGCTTCTCCAAGAGATTTTGGAACGTGTCTTTTTGAAATGCCAATATGAAAAACTTCATCTGCAGGACCCAACACATAGTTGGTGCCAAAGAACTAATTAACTGATTGCTCAGTAAATTTTCTTAGATCTATTGATCAATTAATCCTGAAATACAGGCAAAGCAGGAGTCTAACAAACGTGACTTGATCGCACACCCACCAGCTCCTGTATTTCCCCACCTATCTCTCCAGGTATCCAGAGCTCATCCTTTCCTAACCTGAGTCTCCTTTGGGATTTAAGTGCTTGTGTGCCTGTGTGCGTGTGCGTGTGCGTGTGTGCGCGCCTGTGCACACGTGCACTTCACTTTTTTACCCAACTTAAAGGAGTCCCTTCCTACCTCCCCCTCCCCCTGAGCTCCACAACCCTCCACCCACTGTGGGACCACAGTAGTCTGTCTTCCAGACCAACTGATTGAGAGGATCCTCATCCATGGTCCAAGCCCAGTCTATTTTTTTTTTTTTTGTCTAGGTAAATTTCCTCTACTCAAGAACCAGTCCCCTTTTCTTGGACCTACCCAAGCAGTTACAAAAGAGAGTGATGTTATTCCCTAAATTCTGAATAATTGCAATCTTCATGTGTTGAACAGGTTCCAAGCATTTCCTACACATTGGCTCTGTACTATCCCTCTGTTTGGACTCTATCTTCTCTCCTTCTCTAACACGACCTTACTTAGTCTTCCTGTCCATCTCAAGTCTAAGCTTTAGCAAGGCTATTATAGTTCCACAGATGTGATGTATTCCTCCTTTAAATCTTGCATCAGCATGTATGGAGATGAATGGTTCACTTAGATGGGCATCAAATTCTCTGCACAAATAACCAGTCATTTGACCATGACAAACCTTGCTTGCTTCATTTGCAAAATCTCATAGAAATGATGTGAAAATTAGATTATACTAGAAACTGCTTTGCACCAGGTCAGCACCCAAAAATAAATACAACTGTCAGAATTATTTATATCTCTTGCTGAAATTAAGCTCTCATGTTATATTGTTTATGAATTCATCTTTGCCTCTTCCCCCACTTCCTACCCTTCCTCCTTTGTGAGAAACTTGGAAAATAAACCAATTCATTTTTAGAAGCCCAACCTCAGAAAGGGGCTTCTATTTCTAGAAAAAAAAACTTAAGTTTTCTAGAATTGTAGAATCCAGAAGTTACTAACTATATGCAGTTGTCTATATTTAAAATTAAAAGGACAGTCTCAGATTCCAACTCTGTTCTAAGAAAGTTTCGGCCAAGCCATGAAGAGTCCTGCAGTCAAGAATGTCCACTATTGGGTCACACGTCCCACACATCAACCATGCTCAGTCACTGGCTGGAGCAGCTGGGGAAAGGGTGGTCTCAGAGAGAATGTGTTGTTGAATCCTGAAGGATGGTGATGGGGTATGTCTCCGTGGCCATGGCAGCACAGGCCCCCTAGATTCTATCTCTCCTCTAGAATGAGGTGAGGAGGCACCTCTAATATTATTTTCAACCTTTAGCTCTCACCCAAAAGCAAGACAAAAAGAGTCCCGCTTCAACACCTGGTCCATACACACGATCTCATTTAATGTTCCCAACTGACTAAGGTACATGATAGCACATCATTTTCAGATGAAGAATCTTTGGCTTAGTGTATCAGATACTTTTCCTGGGCCCAAGTGGCAGTCACATTTGGTTGCTCCACTGAGCTGCCATGCCAGCCATGACAGAAAACAGCCTTGCCTCCTTGTGTAAATGGCATGACATTTTCTCTACCACTCTCTTGTCACTCTCCAACATACCAAGAGATAGCTATTATCTCCATTTTACACAAGAGTGAAAGAGGAGCGAGAAACGTGAAGTGTCTTGTCTCTGTCACCTGCTAAATTGAAAGGGTCCAAAGGAACCGGGGCTTGTCTAATTCTAAGCTTTGCACTCCCATTACTCCACAGTTTCCCCAGACAAGTTCCAAGACAGGCTGCTGCGCTTTCCATGTCTCACACACACGTCAGGTATGTGCACACATGTGTGTGTGCGTGGAAAAAAGAGCCCATCATACTTGTGCATGGATTGTAGCACAGTGTAAGAACAGGTCCCCAATCCATCAGCAACTCAGCTCTGCCACAGCTTCTGGAATTCAGTGCTCACTTCCAGACTCTGAGGCTGAGGATCTACTCCTGTCAAGGTGTCCTACTGTGTAGGATCTAAAAAGATCCCCCACTGTCCTTTTCATGAGTGTGATCCATAGCTAGTCTTACGTGTATGCATCACATCTGTGCAGGAACTGTAGCCCAATGCCAAGACCTCCGTCTCCATCTCCAAAGTCCCTAAACTTGTGTTTCTACCATCAGCCACCACCTCTTCCTGCCTTCGTGCATGTATTATTTCCTTCTATTTTTCCCAGTTTTATTAAAACATAATTAACAATTAAAATCAAATGTATTTAAAATGTGATGATTTGATACAAATATCATACATTGTAAAGCGATTGTGTCAAACGACACACTGCCCTGCCTAGTGCCCTGCTGTGTGTGGTGAGAGCGTTCAGGCTCTGCTTTCTTGGTTAATTTCCAGTATATGATACAGCATTATTAAGCACAGTCGCCATTGCGCATTAGAGCTCCAGAACATGTTCATCTTGCATTTGAACGTCTGTGCCCTCCTCCTGTCTTGATAAACCTGTTTGCCCAGGTGTGTGGGAGCAAGGTTGCCAGTGGCAGTAGGGACAGCACCTCATTGGAGCTTTTTTCTGTCCTTTCCCACCTGACCACTGAGGCTTGGGGAACAGAGCACACTCTCTTTCCTCCAGGCCACACTCTGCAGAAGAACAGACTGTCCTTCAGACCTCAAGGCCCAGGGGCTTGAGATTCCAGCACCTGCCTCCCACCTCACCTGGGGGTGGAGCCTAACCTGAGCAGTCAGGGCAGCTCTCAGGCCAAAGCTAAGTAATCCTTGAAGCTGTGGCCCAGGAGCCTGAGACTGAGACACTGAGTCCCAGGAGGTTTTGTCCAACCCAGGCTGTGCAGGTAGGGGTCAGCGAGGTCTGGCAGGGCTAAGTATTCAGTGAGTAGCGCATATAAAGCTCCCATATCTTCCCTCCTTTCTTTTCTCCGACCCTGGGTCTCTGTCATCATCTTTCTCAGTTTTACCATTTTCATAATCCTCCTTCCCTCCTGGAATCAAGCATCTCAAGGTCTTCTTCCTTCCGCAGGAGCAATCTGTATTGGGAGCACTCCATATTCTCTGCCTTCTGGGGGTTGAGGGAGCCCCACAAAGAAGACAACAGATGTCCAGCTTGTCCTTCAGAAACCATGCAGACCTCCTCCCCAAGACCTGGTCATGATTCTCTGTTCAACACTGCTTTATGCAATGCTGTGTTGGGGTGCCACTGGCATTGTGTTCTAGGGGAGAGGTGCCCTGGGAGTTCTGCAGTGGTCCATACTTGCAGAGAGCTACATTTAGATTTGAATAGAACGAAGGCAGGAGAAAAGAATAGCACCCCACAACAGGGTAGAGGGGTGAGTTAGGCTAGGGTGGCAGGACAGGGGTTGTGTCTCTGGAATTGGGGCTCAGAAACAGGTGCCTCCTGTCCCCAGTCCAGTTACCCTGCTCAGAGCCCTCATCTGAAGAGACAGCACAGAGCGATTCTTATACCACCAGGAGAGAAGTCCGTTCCAAACTCTCTTCCTAGAGCAGGCTAGGGGAGAACAAACAGTGGTGTAGGGCAACTTTTAGAATCAGGCAAATGAGTTCAAAACCCCCAAAAGCCTTGGAAATTCACTGGTGGAGACCAGTCACAGGGACAGGGAGCCTGCGCAGGGGACAGGAGCATTGGCAGGAGTATGCAGGCAGTAGAAAAAAATCATCAAAACTGATTCTGCAGTGTGATTGAGGTTGGCAGGACCAAGGACCTCTGAGGCCCTGTGCTCAGGGCCTGACCTATCCTGGTATCAATGTCTGTCCTTGCTTCTCATGCGTGGCTCTTTGCAAAGATTAAGCACTTGTAGGCACTGGGAGCTGGGGAAGGGGAAGGACAACCAGGGGCCACAGGCAGGAACCCTGGGGGTGGAGAGCAGTTACACAAGTCAAGTCAGTATGTGTACAGCTCAGCAAGAACAGCCAGGACCTCCCACTGCACCCCCTCAGTCAGTGTCCGTCTCTGCCTACACTATTGCACCAGCTGCCTCGTTCTTCTCCATCCCCATGCCAGTGCCAAGAGGAAGTTTCTAAAAGGTAGGTCTCACCACCTCTGCTCCTGGCCTTTGCCCCAGTCACCAGGACATGAATACAGATAAGACAGCAAGGACCCCGAAAGACTCACACCCATGGCAGACAGGCCCCAGAGAGATGAGTGGAGGAGAACTTTGGGGTTGTGGATGTTCCCAGGCTGGGGTCAGAGAAGAATGAGGAAGGGTTATGGTGGAGGATGCCGTGCACTCTAGAATCCGGGTTGGGGGAAGTGTGGCACTTCTGGGAACCCCTAGAGTAGAAGTCTGCGGCAACGAAGTTCAATGAGAACTCTGATCCAGACATGAGGGTCATGGGAGAATGCTGTCGTGGAAAAAGGTCACAGGGGAGAAGCTTCTGACAGCTGCAGTGGAGAGCTTGAGAACAGGGAGGCGCATGCTCACCTGGCTGAGGAGAGGGCAGGGCAGACACAGCATGGGGAGGGTAGGAAGATGGGATGTGTGAGCTGTCCAGTGGGAGTGGCATTTGGGGTAGTGACCTTAGAGGACAAGGCTGTGAAACCAGTGGGGTTTGCTGGTCCTCGGATTCCAAGAAGAACTCTGGTTTCCAGAATCTTTTGTGAGGGGACAGTCAAAAGCCTAAGAAATTATCCAGGCTGTGGATGCCAGAAACAGAAGTCTGGTCTTCCATGTGCTGTGAACGACAGGTGGAATAACCTGGACCCAGGTGTGTGATCCTAAGGGCAATTTTCTTAAGCAACTTGTTCAGTAACATATGCATCTTCCCTTACTCCTAAATTAAAATTCAAGAAATTCTGGGAGTTTCCTGATTGCCATTAAGCCATAGAAATTCTGACATCATATTAATTGTGAAAACACAGACTCAATGCAGATATTATTCAGAAATTACAATGTCAAGTGCCTGAGATCCTTCAGCACTTCAACCTTCAAGACTTCTCCCTACAGGCCCAGCCCCCGCCTGGGCCTGGCTTCTGCTCTCTGCCTCAGGAAAAAGGGATACGGGGACAGTGTCAGTTTGCTGTGCTTTCCATTTACCTTCTCCGCTCTTGAGAAGCCCTGCTTCTGACCCATAGGAGCTGCAGCATGAGGAGGAAGGGAAAGTTTTACTGAGCAGGAAAGTTCTGACTGGAGGAGGACTCTTCTAAGAAGGCTCTGGCTCACGGATTGGAGCAGGAAGAAAGTTGACACTTTCTGTGGACACTCCCTCTGAAGTATTCAGGCTCCCTCAGCCTGGGGAACTCCCTAACATACCCTAGGCAGAGCACCAAGTCTGAATGCGTTGGTCACTCAGCAATTTCACAGTCTCTGGAATTCAGTGCTCATTTCCAGATTCTGTAGGCTGAGGGCCCATGCCTGTCAAGATAGCTTACTGGATAGGATCTAGGAAGATCCCACACTGTGGTTTTCATGCCTGAAGTCCACATCTGGTCAACACAAACACACACACACACACACACACACACACACACTGCTTATACAATCATTGCCTACTGCAGGATGCAGGCCAATCCCAAACCAATAGCTACTGGCCCACACCACAGCTGAAGCTAGGGTCAGCCGGGGCTCATGACCTTTCCATGTCTCAGATTGGCATCAGACCCTGGTCCTTGTGACTCCAACCTAGGAGGATGCTACCGTACTCTCCAAGTTTCCATGCCACAGTTCCTGTGTGCCCAAATCTACTGGTTTAGAATTAGGCAAAATGTGCAGAGGTTGAAGCTCAGCCTCAGAAACCTGTGAAGTGGCCAGGGACCAGAGGAAAGTAGGCAGTGGAGCCTTTAGGGCCAAGGTGGGCCCTCTCTGATGTGGAGGGCAGGAGGAAGTGCAGGATTTAGCAGTTTCCTCCTGCTACACTCCTCTTCCCTTCTTCCTTCCCAGGAATCTTCACTGTGGCATTGTCAGTGACTCAGATCTGTCTTTCTCCCCTCCCTGATTAACATCCAGGGATCTGCCAGCCTCATGTCCCTCTGCCCCTCACACACTCACCCCCTGGGCCTGTCAGACCAGCCACCTACAACATCTGGTTCTTCACGTTTTTCTAATGTTGCTAACTCTGCTCCTGCTCCCCTTGCTCCTCGTGTTTGTCTGATAAACTCTTACTAACCATCAAACAGATATAAAAAACATTTCCTCTGCTAAGACTTTGAGCTAAATTTTTGGCATCTGACACTAATGAGGGCTGTCCAAACTAGGCACTAACCTGACCATCCTCCCAGATCAATGTTCCACTCCTCAGAGCACGGGATGGCACCTGCCTGAAGTTCTGATCAGCAGGGGCCAGGGGAGAAGATGCCCAGGACCTTGTCTCTCACTTTCCTTATCCCAAATAGGGAAGGGCTCCCACACTCAGCCTTGGGATTCTCATAGGATATTAGGGATTCAGGGCCAGCAGGGATCCTTCACCTGCCCCAACCTGGGCCCCCGGCTTGTGTATGTAGCAGGTGCATATGAGGCAATATTAGACTGAAGTGTCCCAAATGCAGCTGTTTCCAAAAGACATGTGAATGGGCATGTCTTGTGCCAGGCCTCTGGACCCCTTGGCTAGATGGTGATCAGTGTTGGTGTTGTGCCCGAGTCTCGAGTCCCCAAAGACCACCAAGGAGCCGAATCCCATGCAAACACATGAGGGTCGTTTATTGCAGACTCGAGTCTGGGCTCTCTCCGTCACCGACTCGGGTGCAGCGGTCCAGGGAGAGAGAGAGAGCCCCGAGCCCAATACAGGGATACTTTTATAGGGTTTCACAGTGAAGCGGGAAATTCAAACAAAGCAGAATACAGGATTGGTTGATCTTCTAACATATATGATCTATTGCTATCAGCCATGGTACCCTTTGTCTTGGACTTCACCATATATAGGTTGGAATGTTAGGAATTGACTCCTCAGCTCCTGATTGGCTATTTATTTGCTAAGGGTCAGTTCATCCGGCGGTATGAAACGTGGTTCGTTGTTCTTTGTTCTTAGAAAAGGAGAATTTAGGGCTACCTCAAATACTATTCAAAAATGAGGCCTCTTAACGACCCAACCCGGTTAAATTGTTTTACACTTTCTTTCAGCCGCACTCTCCCGCACTCTTCCCACACTCCCTCCTGGCACCCTCTTGCACCCTAAGGCTTGCAAAGCCTGCAGCTCTGGCTCCGCTCCGCTCTGCACTCACTCTCATTGTTTTCTCCATATTAACCCCAAGAGCACATAGTACCTCAGGTTCAGAGTCTCAGGAGCATCCTAACCTCATGGGCACTGTGAGGCAGACAAGGCACAGATCTCACTAATCAGGACATCTAGGCTCAGAGACATTCAGCCACTTACCCAAGGTCATCTGCACTAGTTAGAGCTAGAAGGCAGGCAACCTGAGTACCCAAAGTTGGTCTTTCCTGGGCCCAGGGAATTCTATGTCCCCTTCAGGGAAGACTCCCCACCCCACCCACTTCATCTGTCACAGCACAGGAGAGGAGACAGGGACCTGGCATCAGAAGATATGAATTCTGATCCTGCCTTGTCACAGAAAGTCCTTCTCTGTTCCTTAGAATAACCCATGTCTCTTCCTGGAGCTCAGTTTCCTGCTGTATATAAAGGGACCATGACACCTCTGTGTTACAGGTGGGAGTACGTGAGGTGGTGGCTGCTTTGCAAGGGTCTCACTAAGTGAAGGAAGCTTGCATCAAACAGATGATTAAGACAATTGGACTCCAGCCCCAGCTCTGCCTTCCAAGGCCTCAGTTTCCCCTCCACACAGCAGGAGCTTGAACGCCTCTATTTCTGAAGCCCTTCAAGCCCTGGGGTTCTTTCCTCCTTTCCTCCTTCTGCTTCTGCTCCTCTAAGGGTAGTGTGAGAGTGTGCATGTGTGGATAGCTGTGTGTGCACTCGCAGGGGCAGCAGGGAAAGGGAGGGAGGGCCAGAGTCCTTCAGAGAACGAGTGGCAGTTAGGAGAAAACTGGGCAGCAACTTCTGTGCCAGCCTCGGAGCTTTCTGAAGGGCTAATGGAGTCTGGGGCTGTTTAATCATTAAAGGAAAGGAATGAAACCAGGAGCGCCTCAAAGTCCAGCCAGCTGGAGACTGACTCAAGCAGATGGGCAAGAGCTGGCAGCAATGGGGCCCGGAGCGCCAGGGAACCAGCTCAGGACTGCAGCAGCTCCACGCTCAGCACTGGACTCTGGAGTCAGCCTGCATGCCTATGACATCGGGGTTCTGGTGGCCTACTTTGTCATTGTCATTGCTGTGGGGATCTGGGTAAGTGAGGCCTGAGGTCAGGGCCTGGAAATGGAGAGAGGAGCTAGGCACAGAGGTGGGCAGAAGGAAGGGGATCACAGAACCATAGGGAACTGAGATGGAACTGACTTCAAGAATGATCCTACCCACCCCAACCTTCCACAGAGAGGAACTGAGATCCAGAGAGGACTTTTGCCTGCCACAGGTCACATGGTGAGCCAGAGGTTGGCCAGACCTGGAGCCCCTAAGTCTATATCCCTGTCTCTACGCATTGTCACTTTGGCTCCAATCATCCCTGGCCACTCTGAGCCTCACTCCTGCCTTCTTCCTATCTCAAGACCCCCATCGTGGAGAAAGTGTGACTGGGCCAAGGACCTGGCGCTCTTGTGCTCTCAGAGAAGGTCACCAAGCAGATTCAAAGGTTCCTCTGCTCTGCATTGTTCCCAGGAGCTGTGATGCCATAGGCAGGGGCCAGGCTTTGACGTCAGGGAGCCCCAAGCTCAAGTCTTAACTCCAGCAGTCAGAGTCACATGACCCTGGGGATATAGAAGCCTCTGTGATCTTCACTTACCTCATATGAATATGTGGAGTAAAATCAGTGCCGTGGAAAGTTGTGATCATTCAGTGACACTGAGCCCTTGGCACAGTGCCTGGTTGCCATTGTTACCACTGCATTCTGTGGAGAGGCCAGCACCTTGAGACAGCTGCCAGGCAGACTGAGCCAAGTCCCATTTAGTCACTTCCTGGGCTATGGCTAGGTCAGGAACAGTGTCTGAGCTTCAGTCCCTTGTCCTGTGAGAGGAGGTGACAGCCCCTGCCTGCCAGAGCTGGTGCAAGAAAGAAGTGGGCAGGCAGGTGCTCAGTGGCTCCTGGGAGGTGGCCACAGTGAGAAGTGCCAACTCTACTGTGGGTTGGACAAGTTGCTTCCTGCCCCGTGGCTGAATTTCCTCATCTGTGAAATGAACCTGTGTTCCTCCTATGGCCTCCAGGAGGATCAGAGGTGACAATGAAAAGTTCAATCTAAAGCTCAGGGAGCACCAGTCCTCTAATCACTAATTACCTTCCTCTGTTACTTACCTCCAAAGATTTATCTTATCTCAGACCAGTCAGAGAACTGCTGCCATCTGCATTGGAATACTGCTGAGCTCACCCTTCCCTGCCCACTGCCTGCCCTCACCCAGGGTCCGCAGAGACCCCGCTTGCACTTCTTACTCCCCTTCATTCTTCAGCACGTGACCCCAGACAGGCTACCCACCTACCAGTTCCCACCATGGTCCTGGACAGGGCTCAGCAGTGTGGCCTGGCTTCAGGCCAGGATAAAGGAAGGCCCCAGAAAGAGCCTGTCATCCTGCCCAAGGCCCAGAATCCCAGGCAGTAGGGGCAGAATGGCTGCCCCTCTCCCACGTGGGAACCCAGCTCGCAGAGGGGAGAGGACAGCTCAGGGAGAAGGTAGTCACCAGGCACCAGAGGCTGAGACTCCAAAGCATGTCCTGAAAGCAGTCATTGGGGGAAGGCAAGGAAGCGGTCACTGATTACCAAAGGGCATGCTAGCACAGCACTGGCCATTTGTGAAGCCTTAGACATCCTTTACCTCCTTCAGTCTTCACGCCAGCCATGGACGGAAGGTACGGAGGCTCAGAGAGGAAGTGGCTCTCCCAAAGATGCATAACTTAAAAAATGGTGAATCTGCCAGCACTTGGGCAGCTCTACCCCACCTCACTTCTCACCCTCAGCGTCCCCTGGGTGCCTGGGTGGAGGGAAAAGGCTGGGGAGGGGCTCAGGAAGTATTTGTCTCTTGCCATTTCCTTTCTAGTCGTCCATCCGTGCAAGCCGAGGGACCATTGGTGGCTATTTCCTGGCAGGGAAGTCCATGAGCTGGTGGCCGGTGAGTGGACCTTCCTCTCTCCCCTCCCTGTGTGGAGGTTCAACTTCCCTTCTCCCCCCATGGGCCACGAACTCCTCTCATCCTTTATCCCTGGGCCAAGATAACAGCTTCCTGCCCAATCCGCCCCACAAGCAAGTGGCCTTGCTAACGTATACCGCAGGCAAGTGTCCCCTGGGCACCTCCTAGGTATGAGTACCAGGGCTTTCGAGAGTTTGGAGGAAACCCCTGAGCTGCTGGCAGAGGGATGAAGTGGAAGGTAGGAAAGATTTTTTTTTTTTTCAGTAAGAGAGACAGGCAAAAGAGAAGAATCTGGTGAAATTCCCAATCACCTCAAAACATAGTTCCCAAATCTTTGCAAAAACCCGTCTCTTCCATCAGACCACCTCACACTTCCATCTGTCCTCAGAACTAACTTCCTCCTCCTAGAATAGGATGGAGGGAGGTAAGCCCTGCCCCAGAAAACTAATGGAACAGTCATCACGGTGGACACCACAGCTATGTACATACTCAGGCATGTCCAACTCACACCCTCAGACTCTCACTCAATTATACAATCACACCCCCTCTTACACATGCACTCCTATCCATGCTCACACATTTGCACTCTCACATTCATATGCACAATCTCACACTCAGACTCACACTCACACACTCTCACACATGCACAGCACCAGCCACCTTCCCACCTGTCTTAGCTCTCACCTCCTTCCTACCCACCACTACCACACTCTCTAAGGGTAGAGGACACCCAGCAGGATGCTTTGGGTATCTGGGACAGAGAACTAGGGGCAGGGAGTTCTGAAGATATTTAGCATGATAGAATCTCCAGGGCTGGCAGGGAGCTGAGGGCCTGGAAGTTTCCAGTGACAGTGATAGGTCATTAGAGCTGATAGCCACACCCTCATTAGGAGAAAGAAAAGCCTTTGAAAGAGGTTCTGCTTGGCCAGTGTCCACCAAATCACAGTTGTGGAAACATCTCAGGCAAAGAAGAAAGGACAGGACATCAGACTCCTCTGGTTATGTCAGGAGAATGTGCTGGGCCCTGGCTGACTGTCTGTTTGCTTGCAGAGGGCGGAGTTCTGGGTCGCACTGTGTACCTGAGGAAACCCCAGGCCTCCAAGAAGGAAGAGGGTGCCCTGACAGCTTTCTTTGTTCCCCAAACACAGTCTGGGAACCCATGGAGAAAAGAGCATGTGCTATGCAGAGCTGTGAACTGTGCCTCCTGACCAGAGACCTAGTTCCAACCTGAGGCCAGGCTCACAATCACTCCTGGGGGCAGAAAGTTCTGTCTAATACTGTTGGAGCTGTGTGTCCACCCAGTCCTGAGACTATGCTCCAAAGAGTGTATGTGACTGGAGAGGCGAGAGCAGAAGGAGCAGCAGCCATCCCTGCTCCACAGGCCTGCATGGTCCTCCTCCCCTCGCCTTCCCCATGACCTTGTCCAAGTCTCCCTGGCCGGGGGGGTGATGAGGTGAACATGCCTCACTGCTCCTGGGAGGCAATCTTCCTCTGAAGCAGGGGCCCAATTCTCTCTGCTCTGGTTAGGTGGTCCAGCCCAACCCTGCCAGCAACCCTGGGTCACCTGAGAGTGAGAATGAGTGTGTGTGCACAAGTACATGTAAGTGTGTATGTAGGTGCATGTTTGTGTGTGAGTGCATGTGAGTGCATGAGTTTGTGCACATGTGTGTCCATGAGTGTGAGTGCATTCTGAAAATGCATGTGTGAGTACACGCATGTATGTGGAAGTGAATGTGTGTATGTAACAGTGCACATGTAACCATGTTTGTTAACACGTCTGTAAAGGTGTGAGCATGTATGAGCCTGAATATGTTCATGTGTACAAGTGCACATGCAAGTTGGTGAGGGCATATGTGTGTGCATGGATGTACGTGAGGTTGAGTGTGAACATGTGAGTGTATGACAAGTATGTGCACATGTATGTGCACGTGTGACTGCATGCACATGTATTGGGGTGGAGGCAGCACAGAGGCCTCAGGAATATTAGGCCACATATCTCCATGCCCTTATCCTGCTCTGCCACCTCTTCTCTGAATTTCTCAAACCTTCCCCCTTCTTATTCCTATTTCCAGCACCCCTAGAAGAACAAGTTGTTGGAAGGAGGTAAGTGCCCAGATTTTATAGGTGAAGAAGACAAGTTTTTATCAGAGAAAGTGATTTTTAAGGTGATATGGGTATAACATTGGAGCATAGCTCTTCCCTCCAGCGCCCAGTTCTGTCTTCACGGTCTCCCCAGGCCTCCTTCCAGGCCCCAGAGCCTGCCCCTCTGCTCCCATTCCTTTCCAGCACTGGATCCCATCTCATAATAAAACATAACATTGAGCAAATACTTATGAGGTATCGAGCACCATTCGTGTAACGGTTATGGGAGCCAGAAAGCCAGGATTTGACTCTTCATTTGGTCATGTATTAGTTCTGGAACTTGAGTAGCTTACTTATCTAGGCCCCAGTTCCCTCATTAATAAAATAGAGATAATAACTGTGTTAATCAGTTTTGTCACCATAACAAATACCTGAGATTATTAACTTATCAAGAAAAAGTTTCATTATTATCTACCTCATGGCCAGGGAGCAAAAGAGAAAGAAGAGACCAGGGTCCAACAATTCCCTTCACAGGCATGCTCCCAGTGACCTAAGACCTCCCACTATTCCCAGTCTCTTAAAGGTTCCACCACTGCCCAGTAGTAGTGCCACATGCTGGGGATACAAGGACCTTTGGGGGATATTTATTTGAACCACAACAATAATTGTACCTACCTCACCAGGTTGTCATGAGGATTAAATGAGTGACTGTATACAGAGAACACAGCCAGTCTTG
Organism: Aplodontia rufa; assembly: GCA_004027875.1. Classification (NCBI taxonomy): domain Eukaryota; kingdom Metazoa; phylum Chordata; class Mammalia; order Rodentia; family Aplodontiidae; genus Aplodontia; species Aplodontia rufa. The sequence goes on along the minus strand of PVKS010015338.1, from coordinate 7,737 downwards.
GCAAAGCTGGATCAACACTAACTGCTAGGATGACTGGCAGTAGCATCACCCTTATTATGCCTTCTGCTGCCTTAGAGGAACTGGCTGCCTCCCTAGAGAAACAGGAGCTCAGCTGAGAGGCTTACCTGGCCTGCTCAGCCTCTCAGCCCCTCCCTCTGTGTGGCCTGGCCCTGGAGTCTGCAGGAACTAGGGTGTGGCAGGGCCTCCCAGACCTCCTGCAGAAGCTTCCTGGGTCCTTGCAGCCTCCTTCTCTCTGGACGCCTTATACTGGTGTCCGCAGTGCTGAGCTTTACCCTTCCAACATGGGCCTGCTTCCCCTGGCTTCCCCTCTTTCCTACTTTGCCACATACTCACTGGGTGACCTGGAGCCAGTGACTTCATTTTTTCCTAATGTTAGTTCTTTCTTCTGTTAATTGGGAAGGTTAACACCTCTCCCTCCAGATAATCATGGAGATTAACTGTATCAGGACACAGAAGTGTGCAGGGCAGTGCCCAACAAATATAGCTCCAAGCCTCCTCGTCACTGCTAATGGTCTTGACCCCAGATTGATTCAGATTAACACTGACCCTTGACTCATTTGGGCCTTGCAGATTGGAGCATCTCTGATGTCTAGCAATGTGGGAAGTGGCTTGTTCATCGGCCTGGCTGGGACAGGAGCTGCTGGAGGCCTTGCCGTGGGAGGCTTTGAATGGAATGTAAGGAGCTGGTCTGGCTGTTCTGGGATAATGAGGGTCTGAAACTAGCTCCATCCCTGGCCTTAGGGTTTAGAGAAGCCTTAGAGGTGCTTGGAAAGCTTCCTAGTAAATTGAGACCCATTTTCCAGATAAGGAAACCAAGGCTGGGAGGAGGACAGAGGGACTTATCTGAGATCACCTGGAAGGACTGGGTTTGGGCCCCAGGTCTTCTCCCTCCCTCCTCAGCGCTCTCCCACTGCCCATGCTGCTTCTGGGTAGGAGGCTGCCATCCTCCTTCCTTCACCATCTGGAACTTCTTTCTTCTCTCCCAGGCAACCTGCCTGCTCTTGGCCCTTGGCTGGATCTTTGTTCCGGTGTACATTGCAGCCGGTGTGGTCACCATGCCTCAGTACCTGAAGAAGAGATTTGGGGGCCAGAGAATCCAGGTGTACATGTCTGTCCTGTCTCTCATCCTCTACATCTTCACTAAGATATCGGTGGGTACCACTCAAGTAGCCCAGTTTGTCTCTGAAACTGCTGATTAAGGAACTGCTGAATGTGTTACCATGGACTTGATGCTGAGAGGAGGCTGAAAATCACAGGATGGAAAGGAAAGATGGAAGAGGAAGAAAGGCAAGAATGAACAGTGGATAGATAGAAAGAAGGAAGGGTAAAGAAAGGGATGATCCCATATACTTTCAATCCATGCACCTCCTCAGTAGTGTGGAAATCGGAGATGAATGATAAATGGTTTAAATGAATGGCAGCCCCAACATTCAAAGAATTCACAACCTGGAGTTCATCCTTTCATTAAATGATTCTTCATTCAGTAATTCGTTAATTGCCTAGAATGTAAACTCAGGAAATAAATCTAGACAGGTCAGATGTCTTGCCCTAGTACACACAGAAGTCTAGTCCTGGAATTGCAACTAAAGTCTGAGTCCCATGATTGTGCCCAGGTCTCCTCCCACTCTGCCGTGTTGTAGACCTATGATAGGTTCACAAAGCATGGAATGTGGTCAACAAGCTTAGTTCATGGCAGCTGAATCATTCAGTTGCCAGGTCTAGGGATGAACAATCTTTAAGGCCTCTTCTTCCACGAACCCCTCCAGTTTAGGCACAGGCTGAACCCTCAAGTCCTCTAATAAACCCAAGGCTCTACCACACTGAGTCAGCTATGTGTCCATCCAGCAGCCGAGGCCTCCGCTCTATCAGGGAGCTCTCTCCTCTCAAATGTCCTCTTCTTCTCCATCCCTAGCTCCCACCCTCACTTCCTCAATCTTCCACTTTAAATCTTAAATTCTTACCACTGCCTTCCTTGCCAACAGATAAGCTTTTCAGCCAATTAGATTTTTCTTAGTTTCAAAGCCTTACACAGGATTCCTTTGCTTTAAAGCCTGCACGACAGCTCAGTGTCTACACGGTCAAGCCCATTCCCTCAGTGTGGTGAGTCAGGCTCATCTCCATTGTGCAGTGAAGCCTGAGGGTACCTGGTGTGCTGAGCAGGTAGGGGACAAACCCACAGCAGTCATACTGAGGCCTTGGGCGACCTTGACCATGGGTACTGGTCCTCTGCAGACTGACATCTTCTCTGGAGCCCTCTTCATCCAGATGTCCCTGGGCTGGAACCTTTATCTCTCCACAGTGATCCTGCTGGTGGTGACAGCTGTCTACACCATTGCAGGTAAGGCAAAGAGGTCACATGGTGTTTAGAGGCAGAGAGACTGACAGAAGTAAAAAGAGAGGAGACACAGAGAGAAAAAGAGAGGGGGTAGAGGACAGAGAAAACTGATTCTGAGAGAATGAAAAGCAGGGAGAGACAGAGACAATCGGGCTGAGACAGAGATGTGGGATAAGAGGAAAACCCAGAGGAACAGACTGAAACACACAGTGGGACTGAGGGAGAGGGGATGAAAGGGGCAGAAATAGGAAAACAGACTGACAGGGTGGGAGAGACAGTAAGAGGGACTGAAGACTACTTATGTCAGAAGCAGGGGACAGATTAAGGAACTCTTGCTGGATCAGAATCACCAAGCTGCCCAGGCAAAAGCCTCAGACCACCCTCTCCTGTTTCTTCCAGAGCATCTCACACTGGCACACTAGCATGGGACTTATGGCCAAGTTGGCCTTGAAAGACAGGAGGCATTGAGATGGGCATTGGGAGGGGAAAGGAGAGAGCACACCTGGTGGAGCTAACAGCAAAAGAAGGCGTGGCATTGGAATATTAGCAACAGCAGTAAGAGCTCTGTCATGATGGCCACAGTCAGACACTGTCAGGTACAGAAAAAGCTCCATATCAACCCAAGGGTTGTGACCAGCCTCCTACCTCCCAGGGTATAACAGAGGGAGCTTAGGTGTGAGGAAAGGCAGGTGGCCAGAGTCCACTGCTAAGAGGGCTCTGGTCTTCTTGGGTCTCCCCAGTGTGGCCAAACACAGGGCAGGCACCTAGAGAAGAACCCATTGTTGGTGTGACTGATGAGGCTTTTCCTTGGTCCCCAGGGGGCCTCACAGCCGTGATCTACACAGACGCTCTGCAGACAGTAATCATGGTTGGGGGAGCACTAGTCCTCATGTTTCTGGGTAAGGAAGAGGCCCAAATACATATCATCCTCACCCCTTTATTTCTCTCTTTATTTCTGATCTGTCTTTGTCACCTGCATAACTTACATAGAATTTCCCAGAGCATAGAGCCATGTCCCCTCCCTAATCCAAGGCTCTCAAAAAAAGCAGGATTCTCTCTGCTCCAAACCAGGGATCTTGAGTCTGAAACCCCTTCTCCCTTATCCGCTTCCAATCCTCATGTCATTCCAACCCAGGAGACTGAGTGGGGCTGGGGCTGAGAACACAAGCTCTGTGGGGTCTCAGGACTGTTTCTCCTGGCAGGTTTTAAGGAGGTGGGCTGGTACCCAGGCCTGCAGCAGCGGTATAGAGAGGCTATCCCCAGTGCTACAGTCCCCAATACCACCTGTCACCTCCCACGGGCTGATGCCTTCCACATGCTCCGGGACCCTGTGAGTGGAGACATCCCATGGCCAGGTCTCATATTTGGGCTCACGGTGCTGGCCACCTGGTGTTGGTGCACAGACCAGGTAAGAGTCCCTATCACACTTGGCCTGTCCCAACAGGAATTGGATGGATCCTGCAGAATAACCAGGTACCTAGATGCATACAAGGTTGGACCTCATTCTGGGACTGAGTAGGGGCACAGGCAGTGACAGCCTCAGGTGAGCCCTGATGCTGAGTTGAGCCTCTCCCCAATGTGAGCAGCACACCTCCATTGCTGCCATTTCAGGTCATTGTGCAGAGGTCTCTATCTGCCAAGAGTCTGTCCCATGCCAAGGGAGGCTCAGTGCTGGGGGGCTACCTGAAGATCCTCCCCATGTTCTTCATTGTCATGCCTGGCATGATCAGCCGGGCCCTGTACCCAGGTAAGAGCTAGTGCTGCTCTTTGGGCTTTGGGATAGTTTGCAAAGGGTTTCCAGGGAAAGTACTTCTGGGTAAGGAGGGGCCAGAGCAGGGTCTGGAAAGATTTTCCTATTCAGATCACCTAGTAAGCATCATAGGTTTTGTGGGTCAAGCATGTAATAAGTTTTTCAGTAGAAGAAGTTTGCATCTGAATACCATTCTTATATCCTGTTTTCCCTTTATATGGTAATCAAAACCAATTAAGGTATTCTCAGCCCCTTCCGAGGATATTTGCCTTTACCAAGGTATAAAATTTAAAATCCAAAGGCGTCTGTTGAACATTGCAATGTTGTACATGGGCAAGAAATTTGCAAGAAACCAGATATCAATTGCCTCTTGTCCTTCTAGACAAGGTCAGAGCCTCCAGTAAACACTTTTCTGTAGTGTGGTAAAGTAAATAGCAGGCCAACCTCAGAAGGCACAGGATCCCTCAACTCTGACTGCCATCCTTCTTCTTCAGATGAGGTGGGCTGCGTGGACCCTGACATCTGCCAAAGAGTCTGTGGGGTCCGAGTAGGATGTTCCAACATCGCCTACCCCAAGCTGGTCATGGGTCTCATGCCAATTGGTAAGTACTATCTCCTGGCTCTCCACTCCCACCTGCAAGCTTCCTCCAATCCCTACCACCCTTTAAATGGACTGGAAGATGGAAGAGGAAGATCCACCTCCGCACCCCACTCTCTAATACTAACACACACAAACACACTTCCACCTGCCCTATCCCCTATGTTGAAGATGCAGAGAAAAAACAAAGGTGGATCTCTGCTCTCTGGCTTTATGAAGTCTCCAGGGTACTTGGACTCACCAAGGTTACTGTGCAAGGTCACCTGTGTGGCAACTGAGTGGGACTGAGGGAACCCTAAAGAGGCACAGACCCAGCCTTAGAGGGAGTGTCAGAAAGGACTCCCTGAGGGAGGAAATGGAACTTAATTCCAAGGAATGCCTCAGGCAAAGCTGGAGGGATTTGGAGAATGTTCTAGGGAGGAGAGGTTGCTTGTGCAAATGCCCAGAGAGAGGAGAGAATGCAGGAGATCTGAGCTGAAAGGGGCCCAGAATGGACTCAGCAAGAAGGTATGTCATGGCCAAGGCTAGCTCTGCAGCGTGGCCTTTGCTCTGACAGCAAATGTAGGAGGGTGCTGGGGGGCCAGAGAGTGGATGATTGGATTTGTGCTTTAGAGGAACCACTCTAAATGGAGGATTTAGCATGGAGACAGGCTTAGGTGAGCAGGGAGACATCTGCCAAGGGTCTTCAGTGATCCAGGCAAATGGAGCTAATCACTTAACCACAGCAGTGGCTTTAGGAATAGAGAGAAACCATTTAAAGATATTTTGGGGGTAGAATCAGCAGGACTTGATGACTCGCTATTTCAAGAACAAGAAAGACAGAGAGATCAAAGAGGACTCTCAGGTCTTGGTCTTTAGAAACTGGGTTAATAATGATACTGAACTTGAGGACCTGCAAGGCAACAGATGAGTAGAGTTATTCCCTGCCTGTGCTAAAATGGGAAGTAAACACGCAGCGTGGTGGTGGGAGGCCCAGCTAGGTCAGAGCAGTCAGAGGGCCTGACGGGGAGGGAGGGAGCGAGGAGAGCTGAGGTGTCTGCAGGAAGACCTAGACAAATATTGTTAACCAAAGAGGAAACAGAGGGCCCAGAGGAAGATGGACACCTGAGTTTGGAGCCCTTGAGTCCAAGGCACCTGTGAGTCCTCCAGGACATGATTTTTACATTCGGATTTGGTGGTAATGAAGCCAGAGGTGGGATCAGGGCTGGGAGTTGCCTCCCCCAGGGATGAGCAGTCATATTTCCAGATGCTTGTCAGGGAGTCAGTGGGTGCCACCCTCCCTTTGTCCAGGTCGGGGGAAGAAAAGGAGACCAGAAAGAGTGAGGAAATAGTTCAAAGAACATCTATTCAGCTAGTCACTTGCACAGACAAGAAACAACCCCAGGCTTCTACCTCCTGGGTGGGGTTTTAGCCCATCACCCAATACGGTCATAAAAACCACTTTAAAAAAAATGTAAACATTCACCTTCCTGCCCCCACCCACAGGGACCCAGCAAATGTTGAGACATTGGAGCTGCAGAGAACCTTAAAGATCTCCTAGTCTCACGCACACCTTGTGGCATGTATAAGGAAACCGAGGCTAAGGGAGGCCAGAGGAGTCACCCAAGGCCACAAGGCTCTGCAGAAGCAAAGCCTGGCCAGGCTGGACTCTGGGGGTCGAGGGCCTCCTGATTCCATATCTGTGCTAGACATCACCAACAGCTTTCCTAGCCCATCCCCACACCAGACTCTTGGCTCTGACACTACAGCAGCCTCCATGGTCCCGTCAATGCTCAAGGGGCCAGCTGTCCACTCACGCCTCATCTCTCCCCAGGTCTGCGGGGCCTGATGATTGCTGTGATCATGGCAGCCCTCATGAGCTCACTCACCTCCATCTTCAACAGCAGCAGCACCCTGTTCACCATTGATGTGTGGCAGCGCTTCCGCCGTGGGGCAACAGAGCAGGAGCTGATGGTGGTGGGCAGGTGCGCTGATCCGTCCTTCCATCTGTCCAGAGCACCCCCTCTCTGTAGGCAATTGTCAGGGTCTAGGCCCTGGACTGGCAGCCAGAGCACTAGGTTCTATGGCTTACTTTCTATGGGACCTCAAGTAAGCCCTTCTCCATCTCTAGACCACTGCTCCCCTTCCAGAATAATGGAGGGAAAAGTCTCTTCCCTGCCTGTTTGACTTTCTCTTGGAATGGACCAACAGAGTAATTAATAAGACAGAGCACTTAAGAACTGAGAACCAACCATGTAAGCAGGAGGAAAGTCAGCAAGCAGTTCACCATCCACAGTCTTTCAGACCAACTCTGGTGTCACCCTCAGGTGACAGGAACACTGTGAATCTATCCATCAGTCTCACCGTGACACCACCATGTGTCATACCCACACTAGGGTGCCTCATACGGCCCCAGCTTCAGGGTGCTCATAGTTTAACGAGAAGGGCAGAAGCACAGATAACATAGCGAGCCACCTGCCTCAAGGGAGATTTTCATAGGAAAGATGTGTCCACATGATGCAGAGCCTGGAACGCCAAGCTAAAGAATTTGAATTGTAGCTGGGTGTGGTGATGCACACCAGTAATCCCAGCAAATTGGGAGACTGAGGCAGGAGGATCGTGAATTCAAAGCCAGCATCAGCAATTTAGTAAGAACCTGTCGCAAAATTAAAAAATAAAAAGAGCCGGGGATGTGACTCAGTGGTTAAGTGCTCCTGAATTCAATCTCTGGTACCAAAAAACAAACAAACAAACAAAAAAAGAATGTTAACTTTATCTTATAGGTATCAGTTGGTGCTTTTATTTATTTATGAAACTTCTTTTTAAAATTTTTTATTAAGGAGTTGAGTTATTGTACAATCATAAATGCATATAAAGTAACAATGTGATATTCACTTGTTCTTAAACAAGATTTACCCCCACATTGCCCACACCCTAGACTCTTGATTCTTCTATATTTTGCCCTTACAAATGATATAAATGCTTGGATTGTGAATTTTATAGAACTAAATGATTGCATAAGTGTTATTTGGATTCTTGCAGGGTGAGAGTAAA